>VBSM01003151.1:5699539-5713673 GCA_008086735.1 Cheirogaleus medius | reverse complement strand
GCTATAACATCCAATCAGGAACAGTGGGATTCAAAAAGTACCCAATCAGAATCGCGCAAGCAGCGTGGCCGTGGAGGGGCCTGGAGCGCTGCAGTTGGACCCCGAGCAGGAGCAGCAGGGAGGCGGCGAGCTGCTGCGTCCTGCTTTCCCTGTCAACATAAGCACAAAGTTCAACTGCTAGGAGGTACTTAAGGGGTTCCCCTTTTTCATGAGCCCTTTTGTCCCACCCCTGCCCCCTGCACACAGTTCGAGTGTAAGGGGTGATGATGATGATGATCGTGATGATGATGATGATTGCCTCATGTGTTGCCTGGCCCTGGGGGAAATGTTCTGCTTTGCAGGAGCACTGGTGTAGGTTAGGGGTAATGACTAACATCAGCCACTAGCTGGGTGGGAACTGAGTTTAGAAGGCAGGCATTAAAGTTCTGAGTTCCCATGGCAAACTCACTTTGTCTTCTCACTGAAGGCACATAGGAGCGGTGGAAAAGATTGGAACCCAGTCACCTGCCCAGATGAATGCAAATACCTTTATAAGGAAACCATGCAAATACCTTTGGAATAAACCTTGGCAGAACACTAGTTTGAAGGACTATGAGAAAACTCAAAACAGACAGCTTGCACGCAAAAGTCCAAAACAGCCCCTCTGCTTTCCCTTCACCCTGCCATACCCCTTACCTCTCCCTAAACTGTGCTTCCCACTCCAAAGGTCAGAAAGGCAAAACACAAGACATCCTTTCAGAGAGGGGATCCTTCAAGGATACAACAGGAAGCAAACAGCTATCTTCTTGTTACATTTCTGCGAGATTAACAATCACTTGGCTGTTTCTCTCCTACTCCTTAATGACCCAAGCAGTTCAGCTATTAAGTGATAAATCCTCTGTGTATTCATGACCGGCTGGTTTAATTCTGCAGTCCAAACTGCAACAATCAAGATAATTGAGCTGTCTCGGAAGCATTACGGAAGCCAGCTGCTGTGCAAGTCAGAAAACAAACTCAACTGGCAGCAGGAGCCCTGTCCCCCTGGAAAGAAATGCTGAAGCAAGAAATCGAATGGGATGAAGAGTATAAACTTTAAGAAGGGCCGGTGAAAGACAAAAACAGGGAAAAAAGCTTCCGGTTCCTTCTCATCCCCCTCCCACCTCCTCTTTTGGCTGGTATCCTGGCAACCAGCTGATGCCAGCTGGTGGGATTTATTCCAAGCGGCCCATCAAGGGTCCCAGTCTTCCTGGGGGGAGCACAGGGAGGATGAACCTGTTAAGAGAGATGACTTGGAAGGATGCCCTCCAATTCCTGTCCCTTCACTCACTGTTCACCCCAGCCAACATCTGTTCTCTGAAAAGAAGGGCAAGGAAGGGAAGCAGGAGAAAATTGACTTGCTGGCATTCAGCTTTTTGAGGATTTTGGATGCTGAAAGGGCTTGACTGGGCAAGCAGATGATGTTTGGATGATGGATTTCTGAGTCTTCATCACTCAGGGTGAGAATATCGTTCAGCCCATTCACTTGTTACAGAAGATTGCACCAAACCCAGGACCCTCTCTGTAGGTTGCAGACCTTTAGAGGTGTTTCCGTTGTGTTTTTCCTAGAGAATAAGCTCGAATTTAGCTGGTCCAACAGCTAAGCAGATGGAATTGCTCACAATCTCTTTATAAACAGGTCAGGGCCTGACTCACCTCTAGATGGCTGCCTGTAAAGTCATTCTGAACTCCAAACTCCCAAGACCAAACATTCTCATCCAACAACACAGCATTTGCCTCATAAATTGAATAAACTCAAAATCTCTTCATTGCCTAAACAGTGGGAGTGAGAGTTTTGTTTATCCAGGGCCATTCTCCTTTCTGAATGAGCCACATTTAAGTGTACTGGGGAAATATCTGCTTGAAATGACCTTTTCTCTTCCTGTTTCAATTTCTTCTCCTTCAAAACTCTTGTGCCTGCAGATGACAGATTAATATTCCAACAATTAATTGTCTACCTTTCACATTTTGAAATAATTATATAAGTGGAATCATATAATGATTGTCCTTTTATTGCATTACTTTAAAAATTATTTCAGCTGGGTGAGATGGTTCACGCCTGTAATCCTAGCACTCTGGGATGCTGAGGTGGGAGGATTGCTTGAGTTCAGGAGTTCGAGGCCAGCCTCAGCAAGAGCGAGACCTCGTCTCTACTAAAAATAGAAAGAAATTAGCTGGACAACTAAAAACAGAAAAAATTAGCTGGGCATGGTGGCACGTGCCTGTAGTCCCAGCTACTCAGGAGGCTGAGGCAGGAGGATTGCTTGAGCCCAGGAGTTGGAGGTTGCTGTGAGCTAGGCTGACACCATGGCACTCTAGCTGGGGTGACAGAGCAAGACTCTGTCTCAGAAAAAAAAAAAAAAAAAGAAAAAGATAAAAAGGAGACAAAAAAAGAAACCAGGAATGTCTTGTAAGATATCTCTCAGACCTTTTGTTATGACTTTTCCAGTTTTCAGTTAAAAGCACATTCTGGAACTGGGCCTGCATCTGCTTAGGCCCAGTGGGTTTGGGCTGTGTGCACTGTGATAAGCTACGTATGCAGCTGAAATTGCCTTCCTTTTGGCCCATGTCCCCAAGTAAATGTTGAACTCATTGAGGACAGAGACAATATTTCTTTGGTGTTTCTTTGCAGCACCATGACAGTGTTTGCTCTAAAAAAGAAAAATAAAAGCACTTAAGCAATGTCATCAAGAAGAGCAGGGTGTGAGGGCTGGGAGTGGATGTTACTTGGTTGTGAAGGAATCTGGGTTGATAACCCAGTGAAGATAGGGACGAAGTTGGTAGCTGCTTGGCTGCAAACCAAAGGTACTTCAGCTCTTGGTGTCCTCACTGGGGAAGAATGAATAATAGTAAGAGCCAACACCAAGTGAGTACTTAAATACATGCCAGGCACTGCTCTAGGCATTTGACACATATTATCTCTTTTAATCCTCACACCAGTCTTAAGAGGTGGGTACTATTATTCCCATTTTACAGATGAAGCAACTGAGGCATAGAAGGGTTAAGTATTATAATTTACCCTAGTTAGTAAGGAAAAGAATTAGGATTTGAATTCAGATCATCAGACTCCAGAGTCTACACTCCTGGAGTCATGTAAGGAATCAAGGAACATAAAAACCTTGAGACACTAAAGCGTTTATAGCTGGTTAGTTGAGGTGATTAGTTGAGGTGATTAGTTGAGGTGGTTAAAATATGGGGCCAGGGGAGAGGACTTTGTGGATCAATTAGCTTTGCTCCTTATCATGGCCTAACACTGGCTGGGAAATGGCTGCCCTTGGTCACAAGCAGCCTGAACAAGAGCCTGAAAGATTGAGTGCAGACTCATCCCTGATGCTGGCAAAGCAACTCCAAGCCTAAGGCCTACCCCAATTGTTACTGCTATTGGGTCATTGATGTCACGTTCATGTGCTAAGGACAGCATGTTTTGATATCAAGGGGCACTGTGAACTCTTTGGAAGCTAAGAATTATATAAACCCTTGGTCCCGCAGGATTGTTATTGAAGACAGATCCCATGAAAGAGCCATTGTGTTTCAAAGCCCCCCCACCACCACCCCAGAGGGCCTGTTTATTTTACTGTAGGAAATGAATGATGTTCAGCAATTTCTTTACCTAGCTGTGAGATTAAAGTATAGTCCCTTGGGCACCCAGCGCCCTTTGTGTATACAGGAAGTGGTCCCCCAAGTGGCTGATTCAGTTTTAGAACAATACATATGCTGCAAGAATACTTCCTGTTGCAAAACTTCACTGAGCCCCTGAAGCAATAGATGAAACAGCTTTGGTTCAGGTGAAAAAGAAAGACCCAGATGAAGCAATGAAAATGCATCACTGGGTTGAGGGGAAGGCCTGGTGGGCAGGGCTCTGTGTTCAGGAATGTGAGGACAGACCAAGAGCAAGGCCAGGCATGGGGAGAATGGGAGAAAAGCCCCACAGGTGGGGATGTTCATGGTGTATTTGGGGGATGCTAAATTGAGCAGCTTGGTTGAAGAAAATAGTTCCTACTGGGGAGCAGTGGTATGAATAGATAGGGCTAGAAATGTACAGTATTCTTAGGGGAGAAAGGCAGGCAGAAGGATTCAGTTTTGAAATAGGAAGAAATAGTGTGTGGCAACTAGAAAGCTCAGCTCAAAAGGCTGAATCTGTGACCTGTGACTCCAACATGTTGCCTTTGTAAATGGAGAACAGCTCACAGGAGGATGCTCAGACTACCCTTCCCTCTCCTAGCCCCTGTTTCTTTTAGCTGCAAGCTATGGCTGTAGTAGCATGGAGGAAGGGCAGCCACAAGGCTAGTCATGCTTCTCAGATGCTTGGGTTCCCTCCACAACACTGTACCAAGACTCTTGGCAGTTGCCTGCTGTTGTACTTGAAGGCTCCCAAAACTAATGTGACACAGGAAATTTGTTAAGCAAATTCAGTCTTTTTTTTTTTTGACAGGGTCTCACTCTCTTGCCCAGGCTAGAGTGCCGTGGCGTCAGCCTAGCTCACAGCAACCTCAAACTCCTGGGCTCAAACGATCCTCCTGCCTCAGCCTCCCGAGTAGCCCGGACTACAGGCATGTGCCACCATGCTTGGCTAATTTTTTCTCTATCTATTTTTAGTTGGCCAATTAATTTCTTTCTATTTTTAGTAGAGACGAGGGTCTCACTCAGGCTGGTTTCGAACTCCTGACCTTAAGCGATCCGCCTGCCTCGGCCTCCCAGAGTGCTAGGATTACAGGCGTGAGCCACCGCGCCCGGCACAAATTCAGTCTTCATTCACAGTCACAGGCTTCTGCCTCAAATCCATTTAGATTCTTTTGCCTTGGTGAGCTGAGCTGGATAAAGAAGATACCTCAGACCTCCTTTGTCACCCTTTTAGCCTCAAACTTGGACCAGACCAAGCACTGAGCAAGCAGTCTTTCCTTTCCCCTGATTTTCCCCTCAGCTCTCCTGCACTGGCCTTCCCACTGATGTGGCAAACAGTAGAGGATCACCAGGGAGGAAAAAAGCATTTGTGCTGTTCATTATTCCTGTCCCCATAAAACTCTACTCCACTGGAAGTCTTTCATTCCCATATTCTAAGCTTGATGGCTTATCAGAGAGCCCCTCACCGAGTTTACCCTCACCGAGTTTAAAGTGAGGCATAGTGAGACTCTGTGGCCACTCTCAACTCCCACCTACACCCAGTCCCTGTTCTAGTTAAGGCCCTGGTTGTTTTTTTGTTTGTTTGTTTGTTTGTTTTTTTGAGTCAGTGTCTCACTCTGTTGCCCAGACAAGAATACCGTGTCATCAGCCTAGCTCACAGCAACCTCAAACTCCTGGGCTCAAGCAATCCTCCTGCCTCAGCCTCCTGAGTAGCTGGGGCTACAGGCACGCGCCACCATGCCTGGCTAATTTCTTCTATATATTTTTAGTTGGCCAATTAATTTCTTTCTATTTATAGTAGAGACAGGGTCTCGCTCTTGCTCAGGCTGGTCTCGAACTCCTGACCTTGAGCGATCCTTCCGCCTCGGCCTCCCAGAGTGTTAGGATTACAGGCTTGAGCCACCACGTCTGGCCCAAGGCCCTGGTTTTAACAGCAAGGAATTGGACCAACTAGGGGTACTACTGTCCCCTTTCAGGGAGATCAAAATGTA
The DNA here is from genome assembly GCA_008086735.1 of Cheirogaleus medius. Classification (NCBI taxonomy): domain Eukaryota; kingdom Metazoa; phylum Chordata; class Mammalia; order Primates; family Cheirogaleidae; genus Cheirogaleus; species Cheirogaleus medius. The sequence goes on along the minus strand of VBSM01003151.1, from coordinate 5,708,046 downwards.
GCTGGACGCCTCAGGGCAGGAAGATGAGTGGGCATCAGAAAAGTCTTGCCTGCACATTTGTGTAGGCACTTCTCCAAAATCTCCCAAAGCCCCTGCTAGAGCATCAGGCTCCCCGCAGAGCTTTCCATGAATACCTACCTCTTCAGTATTGCCAGGGATATACATTCGGGTGTCATTTGAACTAAACTGACCCCAAAGCCAGGCTCTACAAAAGGCCAAACAAAAATGTACTTTTTAATCTCAAATTATGCCCAGCTCCATTGTCCAGCCAAGCTTCCCTGATAAAGTTTCAGCAAACATAGGGGATGATGGCAGCAACAAAATAGCCAGAGCAGCACAGTCCCTGCACGATCAGGCAGTGGTTGGTTACAGCAGCAGAAATGTCATCTCCTCTTACTGGTTCCCACAGAGGGTTTGAGAAAACTGGAAGTCCCCACCCCCTCCCCAGCATAGCTGTCTGTGTTCTGCTGGGCCCCAGCCAAGGTGCCTTGACCTCTGTCAGCAGCCACCAGCTGGGGGTTCTTCACCGAGAAGGGCCCAGTCCCCTCAGCACCTCCAACCTGGGTGACTCTCCTCCGTGGGTCCACTGTGGAGAAGTCTTCTTCTTCTCGTTTCCCTGGTTAACTTATCTGGATTATTTGCTGATCATGAAGTGTTATGTGGTTATGCAGAAATGTAGAAGTTACACGAATGGGTCTAGAGGCAGAGAAAACCATCCCCCATGCACAATGCCACCGTCCAGCGGTGACCAACGTTAACACAGTAGCAGATTTCTCTCCCAGCCTGTACTGCTGCACATTTGGTTGACGTGGTTGAGACCCTACTACCTCAAAATGACAGCTACCGGCCGGGTGGGGTGGCTCACGCCTGTAATCCTAGCACTCTAGGAGGCCGAGGCGGGTGGATCGCTCAAGGTCAGGAGTTTTAAACCAGCCTGAGCAAGAGCGAGACCCTGTCTCTACTAAAAATGGAAAGAAAATTAATTGGCCAACTAAAATATAGAAAAAATTAGCTGGGCATGGTGGCGCATGCCTGTAGTCCCAGCTACTTGGGAGGCTGAGGCAGGAGGATCGCTTGAGCCCAGGAGTTTGAGGTTGCTGTGAGCTAGGCTGACGCCACTGCACTCTAGCCTGGGCAACAGAGTGAGACGCTGTCTCAAAAAAAAAAAAAAAAAAAAAAGGCAACTACCATTTTATCACCTGCTTTTTTTTCTCTTTAAACATTCTTTCTTTGGGAAAAGAAAATCACCAATTTTTTTAATCTTTAATAAAATATTCAACAAATGGAGCACCAAAAACTTCAGCTTTGACACTTGTTAGGAAATTGCAATTATTGAGGGAAAAAAGCTTGCACACAGGGAGATATTAAAATGTATCCCTCCAAAAATAAGGAAAAACTGAATTATTTCAACAATGAAAACTCATATAGTATACAAGATTCAATTTTAAATTTTCCAATTGCATTTCGGAATAACTCTTTGATGATGCTCATATTTAATTGGCTAATTTTATGTTCTATCTTGCAATGGAATGAAATTGAGAAGGCATTTAATACAGTCCAATGATCAAATAATCAAAAATTATAACAACTTATTTGACAGATTTTATAAGAGAAAGATTCTTTTTTTATTTCAGGATATTACGGGGGTACAAACATTTTAGTTGCATGTTATGACTTTGCTACACCCAAACCAGGATTTGAGGCATGCCCTTTCCCCTCTACAATGCTCACTGCATCCATTAGTTGTGAGTTTACCCATCCCCAACTCCCCAAGCCCCAAAGAATATTACTACTGTGTGAGCACCTTAGTGTTGATCAGTCAGTGCCAATTTGATGGCGAGTACATGTGGACCCTATTCTTCCATTCTTGTGATACCTCACTTCAGAGGATGGGCTCAAGCTCTATCCAGGATATTGTCCTCTAATCTTTGACAAAGCAGACAAAAATATACACTGGGGAAAAGAATCTCTTTTCAATAAATGGTGCTGGGAAAACTGGATAACTACACGAAGAAGATTGAAACTGGATCCCCACCTCTCACCTCTTACAAAAATCAATTCACGATGGATAAACAGACTTAAATCTAAGGCATGAAACCTTAAGAATCTTACAAGATTCCTCGTATTTATTAATAAGCTAAAAAAAAAAAAGAATCCTACAAGAAAATGTAGGGAAGACTCTTTCAGACATCGGCCTAGGCAAAGAATTTATGAAGAAGACCCCCAAAACAATCACAGCAGCAACAAAAACAAATAAATGGGACCTGATCAAATCAAAAAGCTTTTGCACAGCCAAGGAAACTATCATTAGAGTGAATAGACAGCTGACAGAATGGGAGAAAATATTTGCTTTCTACACATCCAATAAAGGGCTGATAACAAGAATCTATCTACAATGCAAAAAAAAAAAATCTCCTTAAACATATTCTCCACAAGCATTTTCCATGCCTTTGAGAATCTTTGTTACCATAATTTCACTGGAGGCATCTTGTTCCATCTTATGTACACACTGCCATTGATATAACTTTTAGGAGACATAATACCACAGTGCAAGCCCTTCCATGAAATTTAGTGCTAAAAGTAAAATGACAGTAGGTCACACTGTTTGAAAGTTTGTTCTATCCTAAGTACTCTTCTGAGTGCTTCACATAAATTAACTGATTGCATCCTCACACAACTCTATGAGGCAGGTGCTATTATTATCCCCATGTGAGAGATGGGGAAACAAGGACTCAGAAGAGATGAGTAACTTTCGCAGAGGAACACAGGTAGTAAGTGGCAAAGCTGGGCTTTGAACCCAGGCATTGGGCTTCTAAAGTCCTTGCTCTTAACTGTAAACTGGCCAGTGTCAGAACTAAATGAAATTGTTAAGGCAACTTGCAATCTAATGTACAATATGCAATAACATTTTCCAGTCAAGAGAAGTGTTCTCAGGATTCACTATACATTTTGTCATTGGTTTACAATCTAGACTCATAATACCATTTATCAGCCATAAACAATAATAGACTTTTCCCAATGTTGTTAGAGAATTTATGAGAAAGAGCATAGACAGAGATAAAAGGTGATTTTGCTTCTCTGAAGAATTTGCCAATAAACTTAAAACTTAATTATTAAAGAAATCACTCATTAAGAAAGTAATTGTGAGGCTGGGCGTCGTGGCTCACACCTGTAATCCTAGCACTCTGGGAGGCCAAGGCAGCAGGATCGCTTGAGCTCAGGAGTTCGAGACCAGCCTGAGCAAGTGCAAGACCCCATCTCTACTAAAAATAGAAAGAAATTAGCTCAACTAAAGATATATATAGAAAAAATTAGCCGGGCATGGTGGCACATGCCTGTAGTCCCAGCTACTCGGGGAGGCTGAGGCAGGAGGATTACTTGAGCCCAGGAGTTTGAGATTGCTGTGAGCTAGGCTGACGCCACGGCACTCACTCTAGCCTGGGCAAGAGAGTGAGACCCTGTCTCAAAAAAAAAAAAAAAGATGGTAATTGTAATATTACCATATAATAAGGAGAAATCTACCACTTGCTAGCCCTTTCCTCAGAGTAGCATTTCAAACACTTCTCTCTCCCAACCAAATGTAGACAATTGCACTTCCACGACCCAGAGTGCTCCTTAGTTCCCCTCCTCTTCTATTATGTACCTTAAAAACCTCCCCATTTCTCCATCCAGAGAGTCTGAGATTCAACCCTTTCCTTCTCTGTTCCCTGCATTCCCATCACAGATGTACATATGTGGGCACGGGCTTTGGTCCAGGTCAAAGCCTCCATCCTCTCTTGTGAACAGAGTTCCCCACAATAATGACAGTCAACTTGGCTAGCTAAATTCATCACAGTGCATTCCCAGAAGTCCTGATCCCCCTGGTATCTCTCTGCATTTCTCCAACTCTGAAAGTATTCTAGGCCTTGCTCTGCACTTTCCTGCAGTTGTTCCTCATCTATCCTTGTAGGTCTTCCTATGGGTTTGTTCAGCTTGAAGTATATGTTGTCCAGAAAGGGAGCCTCCTCTAATGAAGTCTGCAAAGAAGCTGCTGCTGAGAAGGGGGCAACCGCCTCTTCCCACACAGACCAAGGAAGAACAGACTTTGTTTCTTCCTCACTATCCACCAGCTGATACCAGCTTTCATGCCCCACATTCACCCCTGTACTTGCAGCAAAAGGCTCTTCCTGAAAAACAGTCTGGACTGGATCTGGGGCTGTGAATGATACCCAAGCTTGTACTGTCAGAGGCCAGGGACAAGCCAGGGCATTTTTGTCCTTTCTATTCCTCCTTTTACGCCTTTTCTTCTTCCCTACTTTCTCACCACTGTTAGTGGCAGGGGGCGTCCCCTCCAATGAAACCTCCCCCGGAGCTTCAGCTGAGCATGGGGCACCAGCCTGTGCACCCTGACCCAAAGTAAAAAGTGACATTTTATCTGCATCACCACTTTGACCCCTGCTTTGATGCCCCGCATTGACCTCATTATTTGCATCCAGTGAAGCCCCTGTGAAAACGGTTTGTACCGGAGCTGAGGCTGTGAAAGATGCCCAAGCCTGTATTGTCAGAGGCCAAGGACTAGCCACAGCCTTCCTGCTCTTTTTGTTTCTCCTTTTATGGCGGCTTTTCTGCCCTCTTTTTATCTCCCCATTGGCTGCCAGAGAGGCCCCCTCATGAGGGGGCTGAACCGGACTTGCTGCTTGCAGCAGGGTACCAGCCGGTGCCTTCCGAGACTGCTTCGAGAGAACTGATGTGTTCTCCTTTTTACCAGTCCCCCTTTGCTCCCTGCTTTCCTGCCTCACATTGTTAGCAACTGGCAAAGCCCCCCTAGCAAAAGTCTGATCCAGAACTGGGGCTGCAGAAGATGCCGAAGTGTGTAGCGTCAGAGGCCAAGGAAGGCACAGACCTTTCCTTTCCTTTCTATTCCTCCTCTTACGGCGGTTTTTCTTCCCTAAGCTTCCCCCACCGTTAGCAGCAGAGGAAGCCTCCTCCAATACTGCATGAGCCAGAGCCACCTCTGGGAATGGGGAACCAGCCTCTGCACTTGGACACAACCCCAAAACAGACATTTTTCCCATCTCATCATTCTCTTTTTGGCCCACACTCTTCTGGCCCACATTTACCCCACAACTTGCAGCGGTTGAATCATCTTCAAGTGGAGTCTGAACTGAAGGTGCTGCTGCTGCGACCGGATCTGTGTCACTTGCCTCGGTGGTCAGAGCCTTCATGTGAGCTAAAATGTCTTTTTCCATGTTTCTTCCCCCTCCAACTTTGCTTTGCTTTGCTTTGCTTTCTGGATCAGGTGTGGAGTGCTTATCTGGAGTGGTGAGAAGAGAAAGTAATCCAAGAGTCAAATGTGAGTTGTAAAATCAAGACTGCCAAACATCCTTTCTGGAAGAAGGGTATAAAGCATCAGATCTGAGGGCTGAAATGAGGCCCCAAGGATACCTGAAATGAGATAGCAATAGGAACACAGGGCAGGTTGAGGCGGCTGTGAAGAAGGTGAGGCTGTCAGGTGCCTGTCCTCACTGGCGACTGCTTCTTTGATGCAGTGCTAGACCCTCCACAGTATTCCACAAAATGCTCCACTCCCAAGGCAGTGGATCAACTGGGGACCCTTGATGCCCTCAAAATACCGATGGGTGGCACAATTTCAGTCTTCATCAACTTTTGAAATCAGCACTATCTTCTTTGAAAGCAAAAGACAACACTGAAACAAAAAACAAACCACAAAGATACTTGGATAAATATTCCAGTTTTCACCTAAGGGGGGATAGAGACATCACTTAATGGTCAAATAAAGGCTTTAGTATTATTGTTACCTTTTGCTGCTTCAGACTTCAGCCTCAGGAGACCAAATTATAGGTAAGAAAGGCGTATGATAGAGCCTATAAAATAAGAGAAAGAAAAGGCATCATCAAAACAAGCTTGAGAAGTGGCCTCTGGGTGCCACTTTGAAAAGACTCTTACCTGGCTATCCTAGAATTGCGCTGTCCACATTTCTTCTCAAGCTCTCTCTTTTTGGTGCCATGTGGAGGAATTGGTGTACATACCGATGACCCAGAGCCTCTACATAATTCTGTAACACAATAGTTTTATCAATTGGTGAAGAGCTTCTGTTTGGTTCAGTATAGCATTATCATTTGGGTCTCCACTGATTTCTGTTTCTTTGCAATTTGAGAATCCAGGTGTGGACTGGGGGTCCTCATTCCCCTAACCAGCACAATCCATCCTTCACACATTCTGGATAAGCATTCCTATAGACAGTTCCTATTTCCCAAATTCACAAACTATCCGATCCCACTACAAATTCCAGTCCTTTTTAAAGCTTTCCACTGTACTATATATGTGCAACATAATCTTGGAATGGGCTAATTATTTACATAATATCCTTTCTCTCGAGCAAACATTTTTTGTTGAACTTTTGACCAAAAAAATGAATAAGTCAAGATGGGATCAAACTCCCTTTCTCTACTTAGGACTGACACAGAGAACTCAATGAGGCCCTGTGTTTTCCTTTGATAAGAAAGTGTAACCACACAGTGGAGCAAAGCATGGCTTGGCATTGACCTGGTTAAGTTAGAAATGGAAAACTTGTTTTTTCTTTTTTATCTGAAAAGTGTTTTTATATAGAGCAAGAGATGCAACAGTGCCTATGTGAATATGGTGTCCTCAATGGAGATGGGGGATGGTCCTCTGGACCTTCTCTTAGTGCCACAAAGGGCCTAGGGCTATTTTTGCACAGATAATATTCTCATCCAACCCTCTTCCAAGTGCTCCCAATGTATGATTGTAGAAAGAGAAATCACACAGCAAATATTATATATACTGATAATCTAGCATGGTTTCTACTTTTTAAACATCATCCCTGATGTTTAAACCCTATATGACTGTCTTTTTCATTGCTCCATGGGTAGATTAAGGTACTTGCAGTGCTTAGGCTGGCTCAGCTTATGACAAATGCAGAGGTTATCGCTAGATGAAAGCCAGCTGGCTGGCTACCAAGAGGTCACAGAAGGTAAAATTTACCTTGTTCAGTGCAATAGAGTCCAAGGTCTGACCCCACATTGAGAGTGGATCTGCAGTCCACTGGTAGATATGTATTAACCAAGCACAGAGAGCCAGGTCTCTGGCTCTGTGTCTATCTCTATTGTCTCTATCCACATTCACATCCATGTTCATAAATATGTCTCTATCTACGTGAGATATGCTGTCCTCTGGACTACATATGAAAGATGACTGCCTGCTTCAGGCTCCTTAATTTCCCCTGCTGTGTTGAACCTTTCATTCATGCAGGTCCATTCAACAAATATTTACTGACACTGCTATATGTCAAGCATGAGGCTAGGTGCGGGAGAGCATATAATTAGTTTTCAGTTTACTTAATTACAGTCACATTCCATTTTGGTTTCTCTGAGATGACTACCTTGATTGGAGTTTTACATATTTCCAAACCTCAAGTCACACATCTACAGGTATTCTCTTGGTTAGCTTTCACTAGATGGCTAATGATATTCCTTGCTTGGGGATTCTACTGGTTTAATTCTTGGAGGCCAACTTTAGTTATCTTTTCTCCAGGTTATTGAGGCCTTCACACTCTTTGTCCTCCTGAACTGGCTTTTGGGTAGGAAGAGAATAACTCCTACCCAACCTCCTGCATTGTGTCATCACCAATTCCTTTCCAACTTTTTAGTAAAGGGGTAGCAAATGTTTGAGACCCGTTTATTTGTGGGTTACATGAGAGTCCAATTTACATGTGCTATGGTATGGGGATTGCCTGATGTCCCTCTTTTGCTAGGCAGGAACCAATGAGTGGTAGGCCTGATAGCCGAGGTGCTGATATGGTGTTCTCAATGGAGATGGTAGATGGTCCTCTGGACCTTCTTTTGGTGACACAAAGGGCCTAGGGCTATTTTTGCACAGGCAATATTCTCACTCAACCCTCTTCCAAGTGCTGTCCCTGTGAGGGGCAAAGATTTGAAATCATGTCCTGAGGCAGGTTGGGAACCAGGAAAAACAATAATATTATATAGGATTCTTTCATTGCAAACAACAACAAAAAAGACCCAAACTGGCTTAAGCAAAATAGGCAATTTATGGCTGACTATAAGCTTGAATGCTCAGGGGCAGAGCCAACTTCATGTGTGGCTTAATTTGGAGTGCAAATTATTTCACCAGAGATACTTCTTTCAGGTTTGGTTTCCAGTTTTAGGCTCTTACAAGAGACTCTTGGTACCTTCAGTCTCCCAATGCCTAATCCAATAGTGAAATGTCTTTCCCGGCAGAGTAAGTGGAAGTCTCTAAATTGAGTCTCGTTGGTACTAATTGGCCTGACATGGGTCACATGTTCATCACTGGACCAAGTACTGTGGTCAAATGGATGGAATGTCCAAACACTGGGTCTCCGCCAGGTGCGGTGGCTCACGCCTGTAATCCTTGCACTCTGGGACGCCACGGCAGGCAGATCATTTGAGCTCAGGAGTTGGAGACCTGCCTGAGCAAGAGCAAGACCCGGTCTCTACCAAAAATAG
>VBSM01003151.1:5656220-5680693 GCA_008086735.1 Cheirogaleus medius | reverse complement strand
AAAAAAAAAGAAACAAGGTGACAGTTCAGTGATTAAAATCTGAGTATGCAGAAGCCAGACTCTTTACTCAAGCCACTTTATGTGATCATTGTATACCAACCCACTTAAGCTTGTGTTGTGATTGGATTAAGAAAAACAGTGTAAGGCTTCCACACTCACTTATCTCTGGAATTTCTTCATGTTTGATTCCATTCACTCAACTGTCCTTTGCTTATTAGTTTGTGGTTGTTGTTTATTTGTTTGTATTTACTTTGCCTTGTTTTGTCCTTACTCTGATTCCAGACTTTAGCTCTAGGAGTCTATTTAACTTACTGGAATGTTGCTCCTGAAACTATACATACTGTCCTGGCTTTGGTCCATGGCATCCCCCAGGATACCTGGAAAACCTAGCTATGCCCTCTGGCTTTTCACGGCATAGCCACAGGGAAATTGTGTTCTGTTATTTTTCCTTTAGAGTCATTCAGTTGGTCTCACACTTTTTCCATCTCCCATCTGACAGGGGAGGTGGATCCAATACAGACTAACACCACAGTTGGCTTAAAGCTAATAAGTCTCCTTGACTAGGAACACCATTGTTCCTTTTGACTGAATGGGGTTGTGTTTGCAGGTAGGATCTAAATGACCCAGTCGGGCAAGTCATTTGATTTATGTCCTACTATCCTTAGAGCTCAATATCAAATTTAAATAAAGACCTCTTGGATGTACTGATTGTTGTTGAATCACGCTTGAACATTTTTTTACAGCACTCTATACTTCATAGAAAAACCATATATAGGCCAGGCGCAGTGGCTCACGCCTATAATCCTAGCACTCTGGAAGGCCGAGGCGGGAGGATTGCTTGAGCTCAGGAGTTGGAGAACAGCCTGAGCAAGAGCGAGACCCCGTCTCTACTAAAAATAGAAAGAAATTAATTGGCCAACTAAAAATATATAGAAAAAATTAGCCGGGCATGGTGGCGCATGCCTGTAGTCCCAGCTACTCGGGAGGCTGAGGCAGGAGGATCACTTGAGCCCAGGAGTGTGAGGTTGCTGTGAGCTAGGCTGATGCCACGGCACTCTAGCCCAGGCAACAGAGTGACAGAAAAAAAAAAACATATACAACAATTACTAGGTTATTAATGCAGAGTTACAAAACTTTTTTTTATAGAATGCCCAAGATAAACATAAGACTGCATATGGGCTCTTGTCTTGGTATGTCCACACACACTGTAGGAAATGTTGGATGAATGGAGAAAGACAGCAAAAATAGAGGGGTATGTGTTTACTAGGAGCACCAAGTAGGCAAAGCTAAAGTCTAAGAATCAATGAATCAGTGAAAGGTAAATAATTAAAAGCCTGTACTTTTAGAATCGCCTTCCTTGTAATGTTCCCTCTGCACTCAAGTCAGACAGAATCTTGATGCCGGAAACTATGCTTTATCTTGCCCACATACCTATATCTCAGTCAGGGAGTCCCAAACAGCAGTTCTCACTACAGGGCCTCCATGAAGTTTGCCAAGATTGGTTCTTGCCTTAACAGTAATGATATTAAGCTCCAAATCTCAGACAAACTGGATCAGCATCAAGCCCTCATTTATCCCTTTTATCTGTTGCCAGGGCTTCTCGCCTCTGTTTTAATCTTTGACCCTGCAACTTCTAATCTGGTTTCTAACCTTTGTAACACACTCTTTGCCACAGTTCCAAGCCCATTCTGTCTAGTTTCAGAACTGCTCTCTGTTCTTTTGTCTGAATATCATATTCTGGCCACCATCTTGCTCTGCTGACATTTGAGATCTTGACCTGATTCCCAACTTCCAGCTTTGTCATAACCATCTATTTCTATGAGTGTCACCAGACATGACCTTGCTTGTGTATCTACCTTTCTTGAACATTCTAGCCTTGGCTTCTGTCTTCCAGTCCTGGATACTCATCCTGGTCCCTGATATTGTCAGCATCAATGTCCTTAGTTTTGACACAGGGCCAACCTGGATTTGGTTGTGCAGTAGGTAAATTACACATTAGGCACACTCCTAAGCCCTTTCACCCTTCATATTAATGACTTTCCCTCCTATTCCAGGGACTGTCACCTCACTTATACCTCACTCATTCTTCTTGTGTCTGTATTCTTAGGGTATCCCTTGTTTCCAATTTTTCTAGATTCTTTCCTTCCAACAAATATTATCTAGTTTGATGTCATAATTTCTCATGTAAAAATTTTTTAATCAACTTGTTCATGTTAATAGTTATCTGACTATCCTTTTTCCCCCTACAAATCTGTATGCACTTTATTTGGGGACTTGATCTAGAAAATGTTTTTACTTGAAAGAGGAACTTTGATTGGGGTTAGGAGAATTGTTAGGTACTAGGGTGGGTAGTTGAGGAGAGGCTTTCAGGTGGCTGAGGCTTTGGGCCTCTCATTCAATCACAGTAGCATAGCTACTTTTGTAATTAATTTAAAATGTTTTAATTGTGGTAAAAGAATGCACAACAAATTTTACCATCTTAACCATTTTATGTGCACAGTTCAGTAGTGTTAAGTATATTCACATTATTGTGCAACAGATATTCAGAACTTTTTCATCTTGCAAAACTGAAACTCTATACCCATTAAACAACAACTCCCTTTTTCTCTCTCCCCCCAGCTTCTGGCAACCACCATTAGCAGTGGATCTACTTTTGAACAAAGTTGGCCCCTCCTCATAACAGGCTCACTCTATTAAATTTATTTATTTTTATTTATTTATTTATTTATTTTGAGACAGAGTCTTACTCTGTTGCCGTAGCATCAGCCTAGCTCACAGCAACCTCAAACTCCTGGGCCCAAGCAATCCTTCTGCCTCAAGGGTCACTCTGTTAAAGGAAGACTATTCTCTTTTTTATTTTTTAACCCAAAATTATGGATACAGATGAGGGACCAACTCTACCATTTCTATTCCAACAGGCAGGAACAACCTAAACAACCATGCAAGTTGACACTATAAAAGGTCAGTTTTTAAAAATATTCCTTTGGATTCCTTGAAAGTGCCATATGACCTTTCTCTAAATTTTAAGAATTCAGCTAATTATCAGCCCAAAGTCTTTCCTCCTCCCTTTACATGTTGGCATTTTCAGAATATAAATGCAACAAGAGGTTTTAAGGTTCTGAGCACATTTCAGTATTGTAAAATAACATTATTAAGCCCATTCGGTGATAGGCATGAACTTGATATGTCCTTTATATAGATATTTTCGCAGTTAAACTAAAATGAAAAATGAATTTCCTAAGTAGTACGTGAAATGCCTTCAGCATCAAGTAAAGAGAAAAAAGTCCCAAGAAGACTGAGGGAAAGTTTGCTTGCCCAGAGGGTTTGGCTTTTGAAGCATTAATCCACTGAAGGAAGCTCTGAATCATCTGTGTGTTTTATCATCCCAGAGGAACGTGAGCAAATCCCTAGAGACAGGAAAAAGCTTTAAGCTAAGAATGGTCCAAAGGTTTCACTTGCTCATACCTGCCCTGTGATAGTCTGAAAAAAAGCCCTCTGTCAGTTATATTAGTTTTGTTATGTATCATTTAAAATAACATGGCTATGACTTGCCTATCATGCCAAGATGATTTTCAGCAATAAACTCTCTCATATGTGAATACTATCTATATTTATTTTCTACTGGCCCACAAGTTCTCCAAGAGGCTCATTCTGACTTGATCTTCTGAAACAAAGGCACAACTGCCCTCCATTGTCTATTGTGTCTTCACCCTGGAAAATTCAGAGACGTGATGACTGCTTCCCATGGCCTATACTTTGGGGCATGGGTGGCATCACAGCAGGGGTCTTTCAGCAGAGCAACACTCAGGAAGGTGAGGGATCAGATATTAAAAGTTAACACAGGCCAGGTGCGGTGGCTCACACCTGTAATCCTAGCACTTTGGAAGGCTGAGGCAGGAGGATCACTTGATGCCAGGAGTTCAAGACCAGCCTGAGCAAGAGGGAGACTCTGTTTCTACAAAAAAAAAATAGAAAAATTATCCAGGTGTTGTGGTGTGCACCTGTAGTCTCAACTACTCTGGAGGCTGAGATAGGAGGATTGCTTGAGCCCAGGATTTCGAGATTGCAGTGAGCTATGATGACACCACTACACTTTGGCCCCAGCAACAGAGTGAGACCCTGTCTCAAAAAAAAAAAAAAAAAAGTCAACACAGAGATTGTGTTAGAAGTCCAAGGAGTTAGATAAGGTGCCATGGCTCTGGTGGTTCTTAAAAGGTGGGGACGGAAGGGTCCCAAAACCAGAAAGACAGAATTTAAAGAGCAGTGACTATGAGTACTTCAAAACTTTCTTGTGCCTCAATTTTATTATCAGTAAGGTAAAAGAATTAATCAATGTTATACGTTGAGTTGTGCCCCCCCCTAAAATATATGTTGAAGTCCTAACTACCAGCACCTCAACCTTATGGAATTAAGGTTGTTGCAGATGTAATTAGTGAAGATGAGGTCATACTGGAGCAGAATGGGCCATTATTCAATATGGCTGGTATCTTTATAAGAAAAGGAGAGAGACACACAAGAACTCCACATGAAGATAGACACAGATATTGGAGTCATGCAGCTGCAAACCAAGGAATGACTGGGGCTACCAAAGGCTAAAAAAGGGAAGAAAGGACCCTTCCCTAAAGCTTCAAAGAGACTATAGTCCCGCTGACACTTTGATTTTGAACTTCTAGCCTCCAGAACTGTGAGAAAATAAATTTTTGTTGTTTCAAGCCATCCTGGTTTGTTGGTGCTTTGTCAAGGCAGCCCTGAGAAACTATTACAATCAACATCTAATTTCTTTTTCTGCACTAACACTCTTTGGCCCTGCTTTTCAAAAGCATTTCTGGTGGATATTGTAGTTTAATAATGCCAGGAATATTTAATATCCAGTGAAATATTAGATAGCTATTCTAGATAAGCCAATGAAATTTATGTTGATCATAAGTTTTCAAAGCTCATTTTGGAGAAAGCACATTTTGCCTAAAAAGTGACACTTCATTTAGATACATGTGGAAAAAGCAAAGCTTCCAGTCCAAGATGTTATTCTGGAAGATAACATGCTTGTTCTGGCTCCACACAATTAATGCTTTTTCAAAATGCCTATTGCAGTGGAAAAAAGGAGAGTAAAAATCCGTATGATGTCTCAGGCTAAAGTAAAATATGAAGCAAGATTGGGAGGAGTTTCAGTCTGCAGTCAGGAAGAGGAAATCAGAAGAGATAAGAGAAGAATAGTCTTTTTATCTGAGTCATTATGTAATCCCTCAAAAGACCAAATTCAGGGTCCAGAGTAAAAAGGCATAGCATGGAATGTGTGCAGATATAGGCAGGGAAAAAAGATAAGTCATCTTCTTTTACTCTGGTTCATAATAGTAGATAATAATAATAATGATAATAATAATTGTTGTTGTGAGAGGCAATCTGCCATGGTCCCTTAGTGTCCCTGCCAGCTTTTGTTGGGTATGCCGAGAATGCAAAGCCCTGACTGCTCCTTATATTTCTCAGAGATGTGTTTGCAGTGTGCAACCTTGAGAGTGGAGGCAACATCTCTTCCTAAACAAAGAGCAGGCTTGCTTACTGTCTAATGTAAAAGCTATGATTTCCCAAGCTCAGTGTTCCTTGACTCTGATGCAAAGCCACTGTGTTCTCAGCATCTACCTGAGTTCCTATGTGTCATTTCTCTGGAACTTGTGGGGAAGGAGGGCCAATGCAAACAGGCTGATGCGCATGTTATTTGCTGTGCTATAAAATCCTTTATTCCTGAGCCAGTAGTTGCATGTCTTCTGCCATCATCCATGAAACTGTGGCAAGTTTATTTATTAGCTTGCCAGTAGAATAAAGTCCCAGATCCTGACGATAACAAGTTGTCTTCATCTACTCTGATTACTAATAGTGATAGGTAATAACAGTTTTTAAAATAATAACAATACCATTACTGAGGGCTTACTTTGTGCCAGGCGCTGCTTTATGTACTTTATATAAATTATCTCATGTCATACCCGCAACAATTTTACTACAAAGCTAGATGACTTTCCCAAGGTCACATACTCTCAAGATGTCCTGACCATTATCCTTACTACTCTTTCTTCCTCGCCAACATCCTCTTTTATCTGTTATTTCTACCTTCTTACTGTAATTCCTTGTTTATACAATCAAAAGGACCATTATATAAAAATAATGTAAAACTCACTCCCCCAAAAATCCCTTTTGTAGCTCATTTTTCTTCTTCTCACTGAAGTAGTTTATAGCCCAGAGCCTGGAGCCTTCACTCACTAACTTGGTGACCTTGGAGCACATTATTTAATCTCTCTGTATCTCAATTTTCTCATTTGTAAGATGAAAGATAATAACAGTACCTACCTCGCAGAATTGTTGTGAGGCTCCAGTGGGTTAATATACATGAAAAGTTTACAACAGTGCCAAACACATAGTAATAGTTCAATCAGAATTAGCTATTCTTCTTCTTACTTTTTTTGAAGGCAGAATAGTCCCGAATCATCCTTTCTACTGCATAAATTCTTGATTGATGACGATTGTACTAACTATCTTCAATCTCAAAATCATAATCTTGAATTGAGTATGTACCATTTGCAAGGTAGGTATTGTGTTTACATCAGAATAATATTCCATTTCAATCAAAGTCCATCCTACCAGGGATGAGATACAGCCAGACACAACAGGGAATGCAAAGCAAGTTTAAGGCATTGCCTTGGCCCTAAAGAAACTTACAGTCTACTTGAAGAGATGAAATTAACACACATGAAATTATTAGAAGGGAATGAATAATGATTGGTGTGATATTGCTCATATCAACTCACATAAATACGAGTTCAAAGGAAGGTGACAGGAGCAAATATGCTTTCCTATGGTAGAAGTTAAGAATCACACTGAGTCTTTTCTTTATGTTTGTTTGTTTTTTTCTTTTTTTCCCCCTGCTGGCACCTTGATCTTGGACACACTGAGTCTTAAAGTGTGGGCAGCATTGACTTTGGGGGGGGCAGGGTGGGAGTTGAAGACATTACATTTGTTTAACATTTTTTACTTTGTACAATTCTTTTCCATATATAGACTCATTTTATCTTATCGCAAGCCCTTAAGGTAGACGGAGAAGGCATTCTTACTATTCTCACCATAGGTGGATCCTGATGTACAGAATGGGTAAGTAACTTATCCAAGGTCTACCACTCCAGCTCCCATAAAGCCTCTATCTGGAAGGATCTGTTAATCATGACTCTCATATGGGTATAAAATGAACATGTATTAAAGATTTTATTTAACTCATTATTAATGAGAGAGCATGTAAGATGTTATAACCAGTTCAAAGGAGTGGTCAAAGATACACATTTTTTTTGAGACAGAGTCTCACTCTGTTGCCTGGGCTAGAGTGCTGTGGCGTCAGCCTAGTTCACAGCAACCTCAAACTCCTGGGCTCAAGGGATCCTCCTGCCTCAGCCTCTCGAGTAGCTGGGACTACAGGCATGTGCCACCATGCTCGGCTAATTTTTTCTGTATATATTTTTAGTTATCCAGCTAATTTCTTTCTATTTTTAGTAGAGACAGGGTCTCACTCTTGCTCAGGCTGGTCTCAAACTCCTGACTTCGAGTGATCCTCCCGCCTTGGCCTCCCAGAGTGCTAGGATTACAGGTGTGAGCCACCATGCTCGGCCAAAGATGCACATATTTATATGGGGTAAAGGAATATTGAAATTAATTTACAAATGGATTGGAAACTCTCTTTTTCCATGGTGGGGGAGAGTCAACTGAACTCCCACCAGACAGAATTTATATGCATGTCTATGGATGAGAATTATTTTGCATTGCTATCAGTTAACTACAACTTACAGAGTTTAAAATAGCTCAAATAAAATGAAAGACTAGAATTGGATAACACAGAAAAATTTGCCCTAAACAATGCATGCTTTCCACTGGAGACACCCAGTAATCTTTTTTGCTTATTCCAAATTTTCCTGTAAACCTGAGTTAGATATAAACAGACTATGAATGAAGTAACAGCAAGTGGTATAAAGTCACAGGGTTGGAGATGGGGGTTAGGGATAGCTGGCACCATACCTTGTGCTCCTAAGCTGATCTGGAGTTTGTAAGGAACCTAATCAAGGGTAGAGGAAGTAGTTTTATGTGATGAACAGTCATTCAGAGAGATATGCTGTAAGCCAGACCAGTTTTGAGGTCAAGGAAGGCTCAAAGGTGAGGTTTCCCAGTTGCTAAGTGGCTGCTATGCTGGTAGTGGGTGCATTCCAGGTTGACCAATTTTATAGCACCCAGATTCAGAGATTTATATCATCATTTAATTAAACTTATATCCAGCACATTTTTTTTTAAAAAAGAAAGTAGTGGCCGGGTGTGGGGACTAATGCCTGTAATCCTAGCACTCTGGGAGGCCGAGGCAGAAGGATCGCTCAAGATCAGGAGTTTGAGACCAGCCTGAGCAAGAACGAGACCTCGTCTCTACTAAAAATAGAAAGAAATTAATTGGCCAACCCAAAATATATAGAAAAAATTAGCCGGGCATGGTGGCACATGCCTGTAGTCCCAGCTACTAGGGAGGCTGAGGCAGAAGGATTGCTTGAGCCCAGGAGCTTGAGGTTGCTGTGAGCTAGGCTGACGCCACGGCACTCTAGCCCAGGCAACAGAGTGAGACTCTGTCTCAAAAAAAAAAGTAGTAATTAATTTTATGAGATCAACATGGGTACACTTTCCTTACTGTCAGAAACTAGAGGTACTAGGTGAGCAGAGAAGATGTTTTATTGAGGTCCTAATGAAGGGTTTGTACAGACATGCACTCATGAAAGTTGCAGTCATATCCATATATATGAATATGTAGCTCATCCTCTAAAATATAATTATGTACTTATATAAGATGATACAAATATTAATATATAAACTTGGCCTTCCATGTAGGCAGCCACCTACATGGTGCGATAAACAAGATGATCAAAAGCCTCCCTACTCCCAGATGTTCCCTAGTGATCTGCTATCATTTATGACATTTCCACCATTAATGTTACTTCTTTGGGGAAATAGTTAGCTCCAGAATGCACATGCTAAAATGTAACACTATTTTTAAAAGAGAACACAAGAGTGGGATGAAAAGGTCTACGGTATATGCAGAGACAGCAGGCCTGAGAAGAATACCAGGTGGGCAGTTCTAGAAAGCTCTGGAGGCACCATAGGAGCCCTAGGCACCTGGAAGGAGAATCAATGACAAGGAGAGCAGGGAAGGAAGCCTGGAAGCACGAGAAGACAAACTCCACCATATCACAAAGTTGTGATGGCCCTGGAACAGTACCCAATAATACAAATACATTAAGAATTACTCTGTAGAAGAACTGAGTTTCAAAAAGTCAAGTTACATATTATACGAAGCATCTAATTTTCTTAATATTAGTATGCTATTGAAAAGCATTTGGCTGAGGACCAATACTCTGGAATCCAAGTTGCAAATCAGGTATTACCAGAGAACAAGAGTAGAAGTGGGAAAACTGGTTTATCATCCGAGGTTGAGGTGCTAAATGCAAATAGCCAAGAGAGATGTCTTTACTGCCATCTGCATCTTCATTATCCTTGGGATCAAACCAGTCATTAAATATCTATTGGTGCACTGAGCTGTAGCAAATGAGTAAGCATGTGCCCAATTCCCTGCCTACATGGGATTTATAATGCCATACACAATTCCATGGTGGAAGTACAGTAAATACATATAGAACTTGAAAAATTAAGTGCATTTACCTCATTGAGCAAAGGAGCTAGAAAGAGGAATTACTTCCACTTTCTCAAGGGTTGTCTGGTGGAGATAGACTTTCAAGAGCTGTTTAAATGATGGGAGAAAAAGTTTACAGAATGAGATTGGGTATGTTTTAGTAGAGTATGCAGAGGTGGGTATTAAGTGAGGGGTTAAATGACGCACGTTAGGGGAACCTCCATTCTCCTAGCCTCACATTTCCTTGAGGGAACACACACCAGAGGGATACCCCCTGGTCTCTCTCCTTGTCTCTCCCTTATGCCCTACCAAGTGAAGAAAGACTTAGCTAAGTAATGAGTTTTTGCAAAGGAACTGAGAATGCTCTACTCTGCCATTTCTACGTAGTCTTTCTAAGGTTTTTATTGTGGTCTGCTCTTAGTTTGTGGAGCAGGCTTGAGCTTGTCCCACTATGCAAGTGACTAGCTGGGTGAGGCTCCCTAATTCAGTGGTGAGGGGAAGTATTAGAAAGACAGTTGAGATCATACATCTCAGCTATCTCCCCTGGTCCAGTTTGATAACTGACATTTTCATCTCCTATCTGGCTCTGGTGTTCATGTCTCTGTTGCTTTTACATTAGGAGGAGGAAACAGGGTGTTACTGATTGTTCTCTTAAAACCCAACAGAGCAATGGGTAGATTTATGAGAGAGAAGTAGAGACAACTGATAAGAAATACAGGAAACCCCCACAAACTTCAGAAAGAAGCTCAAACTTCACTATCTTTCTTTTTCCTTTCTATAGTGGTCATCATTAAGACATGTTTAGTCCAGTGCTTCTCACACTATTTATAGTGAAGGAACAGTTCTTCTTTCTTTTCAAAAAATTCCAATCCATCATGGACTGATACTTTAAAAAAATATAATAAAAATAAATTACTACAAA
Source organism: Cheirogaleus medius (assembly GCA_008086735.1). Taxonomy (NCBI): domain Eukaryota; kingdom Metazoa; phylum Chordata; class Mammalia; order Primates; family Cheirogaleidae; genus Cheirogaleus; species Cheirogaleus medius. The sequence continues at coordinate 5,670,074 of VBSM01003151.1, read as the reverse complement.
ATGATATTAAATAAAAATCAAAGAGAGACAAAATACAGCCCAAATTTTTAAATAATTAGGTTCAACAGACATACAAAATACTTTGTTATATTGCTACGAATGTTTTTAAACTTCATTCTCAATTTCTGACTTGTCTTGTCACAGACCAGCAACAAACAGGTCACAAACGAGTACTGCTATACAGCCCACATTTTTTGGTAGCATTGCTCTAGTCCACTTCAGAGCTCTAGTCTACTTCAGAATCTTCATCATCCTCCTCTAAAAATGGGACAGAGGGTGGTGTGGTGGGTAAGAGTGATGGACTTCCAATCCCCAGTGAATGAGTAGGGGAGTCAATATTAATACCTCCTTCATTGGGTTGGTATGAAGATGCAATGAGAATTTATGTAAAGCACTTGGCTGCATCGAGCCCCTTGTAAGTGTTCAATAAATGTTATTATTCTGGACCAATAGCCATGTTGGATGTAGGCTTCTGCTTAATGTTTTGGAAAAGGCCTAAATGAGTATAAATAAATATTTCCACACACTTCGAATGAGTCAGATTGCATTATCTTCCAATAATTAGGCTAATTGGGTCTTTGTGCTTTCTTTCACCAGGAGCTGACCGAATTTGTGCAAATGAACCAAGGGGCCTGAAGACTTTGGCTTTCAAGGATTCATTGGTTCATCCCTGAGATACAAATGCGACTCTCCCAGGCAAGTTCTAGATCCCACATAAATAGTCATAATCAAAGATCTAGCCTCAAAAGATCACTTTCTGTAAACATTTGCCATGTTTGCCAGTACTGCTAAATATTGTCTCCTAAAATATTGGTTCTATTTCCTGTAAGGGAAGAAGGCCTAGAAGCCATTCAAAGTACCGGTACTAGAACAACTTGGAGTCAGGGAGGGCTGGGTTGGGGATGCCCTGGAGCTTGGAATGTACCTGCTGAGTTGTATCAGGAAGCAAAGCATGCCAAACGGCCTTGTAACAGAGTTAAGCAGAGATTTATACTTGTCAGAGAAGTGGCTAACTGTTCCAATCTTCGCCCCCCAACTCCCTGCCGGCATTTCCTATTCTGTAGTTTTTCCAGTTCCAGCTAAATCCACTTCTTTTGGTTATGAAAAAGTAATAACAAAACTATACACGAATGGCATAGAACATTAACTGATTGTTTACCCATATCAAACAATCATGCTTTTCAGTAAGGCAGAGCTAATAAAAATCTTATTTGTTCTCACCGTTCCAGTCTGTTCAGGCTGTAGGGCTAAAACTGAGGCAGTTTGGGTCACAGGGGCTGTTTAGAGTAAGCCTCTGGCCTCACTGGGGTGCTGAATTTCCTTCTTTATGATGAACTGAACCAACTTTCTTTTTTTTTCCCCAGTTTGGTCTGGTAAAACAACAAGTTTCATGTTCCAAATTTACTTCAAGGTGCTGCAAAGTTAATTCCTGTGTAGTTACAAAGGGAATACTATCTATTGAGACAGGCAAACCAAAATTTCTCAGACATTAAATTTTTTTTTTTAACAGAAGGAATAGGCTCAATGACATTTGGTTGGAGGGGGGAGGGTTGTAAAGTCAGGGCATCAAACCGTAGTATATATTATGTTCCATCTCTGAGTTTAACAATTACGAAGCCCCATGATTTCTCACCAATGGTGGGTGGGTGGGGGAGTGGGAAAGAGAGCATAGGGCTACTGGAACAGAAGGAGATTTGCTACATTGCTGTATTAAAAAGAAAGCTGAGTGGTGAGTAGGACATTCCCCCCTATAAACAAGGCCATCTGGCAGGTCCTTGGCAGAATTGAAAATGAAACAAACAATATTAATTATCAAGTCCTTGCTCAAAGTTAAAAGCCGTTCTTGTTTCTTATTTAATGAGTAAAAATGGTGCATATTTACCTGGAATATAAACTGCAAATGCCTGTCTTATTGTCCTTAAATTTTTTGAAATGAGTGGGGAGGATTGCGATTTTAATAATTGAAATGAAATGACTCTCCTGCTGTTCTCACCCTCTTGCTGCATGGTTTATCATGCGTTCCCATTGAAATGATCCACTTCCTGGTGGGAGGCCTCATCTGGGAAATTGTGCTCTCTGTAGCCACATAATCAAATGTAGTTACAGAGAAAATGAGAAGAGTCATTTAAGGGGAAGTCAATCTTTTGATAAGATGGAATCAAAGAGTGTCTGCCAGGAGGCATCACATTTCCTTGTGTCATTTTCTAAAATGGCATAGTATAGAGCAGGCATCCTCAAACTATGGCCCACAGGCCACATGCCACCCGCCTAGGACATTTATCCGGTCCCCCAGAGTGTTTTTGCCGCCGCTGCCTGTCCTGCTTAGCAGCCAACTAGTCCCGGGCCCACAGTGCGCACTCTCCAACGGTCTGAGGGACAGTGAACTGGCCCCCTGTTTAAAAAGTTTGAGAACCCCTGGTATAGAGCAATCACTAGTGAATGAAAACACCTGATTCTGATCAGTAGAATCCTTGGGTAGCTTAGGGCACACTGAAAAAATACTTGGCTAAAATACCTTTAAAACCTAGAGCTGCCAAGCGCACTGTAGAAGTCACTAATGTTCCCATGGCATTTAGCCCCCACCTACACCCCAAATTCTATATGCCAAAGATGATGATGAACCTGACCGTATTCCTCCCACCCACCATTTGAGCTTTTGGGGGAGGGAGTTCATTCCTTTATGCTTCATAGTAAGTGGCATTTAGTTATGTAGGTGTCCTCTTGGTTAACATGTAACAATCCCCTGAAGTCTTTCTAGTCCTTATTTCTTTATTTTCAGTTGAGTGAGCCTTCTCAGTAAGGAAGGCTCCATGGTTTTTCTGTTGTTGTTGTTTTGGGTTTTTGTGTGTGTGTGTGTGTGTGGAGACAGGGTCCTGCTCTTGCTGAGGTTAGTCTCGAACTCCTTGCCTCAATCGGCAATCCTCCCACCATGGCCTCCCAAAGTGCTAGGATTAGAGGCATGAGCCACTGCTCCCGGCCATTTTTTAAAAAAGTATAATTTTCATTTTATTATTTTTCCAAAGGGCAGTATTTCTTCAGTCCTCAAGGGCTGAACCCCTTACATGGGCGTTGGTGGAGGTCGTGGGGCAGCACCCGCAGGTCTAACTCAGGGTGGGGGTGCTCGGACCTTTCGGGCTTCCCTACAACGATTCCTTGCTGTGAATGGCGCAACTCACGCAGGAATGTAGCTTCACAGACAGCTTGGGAAGCACATAGGCATCGAAGACACTTGCTTCCGAAATGTCCCTGACAGCTGCAGCCTCCACTATGTTCTGAATGATGAACTTCTTTATAGCTTGGTCTTTAGGCATGCACCGGGCGCAATTCGTGCAGTGAATAGGCTGCAGGTGGCCATGGCCCTTTTTGGCACCACCATTGTTCCTTCTTTTCTTTGACATCTTAGAAGCCAGGACTCGAAAGGGCGAGTCAATGGTTTTAATAGTCCGTTCTCTCTCTCTCTCTCTCGCACACACACAAACACACACCTCTTTTTTGTCTGAACATTCTAAAATTCTGTGAGAGTTGATCCAGACCAAACTGGCCTAAATGCAGGGTGAACTCTCTAGATAGGATAACTATGGTAGAAAAAGTTCCTAAACCTTAATTGACTTCTAGAGGAAATTTAAGGATCTCTTAAGACATTCTTGGACTCAAGGATTTGGGATTAGTATACTTAGTGATCTAAAAAATAATTGCTAGACAGCAGAGGCTAACCACCTTGCTACTTGGATGTAGAGAGAAAATATTTATTGTACTCAACACTTGTATAATGATTTGCAGTTTTAATTGTGTTTTAACATTGTCTCATTAAACCCTACAACTTGTGAGGTGAGAGTTGATGATATTCCCACAAGGAAACTAAAGTTAGAAGATTCAATAACTTTCTCAAATATATTATTCCAGACTATTTCAATTGAAAGGGTAACTTTAGCACAAAAGGGAATTTATTTTTTCACATGACTGCATGGTACCTGGCAGAACTGAAGGGAGAAACAGCTGCCGGGAACCAGGGCCTTAGAGATTGGAATATGGACTCAAAATTGCCAGAATGTTCTCTCCACTCATGTTTATTTCTCCTTGTCTCTGCTTGGATTGATCCTGTAGACAGGCTCTCTCTATATGATGAGAAAGATGGCGGGTAGTAGCCCACTCATATACCCTTACAACTCATGATCAAAGTGAGGGCTACCTTTACTTCAGATGCTTTGGGGGTAAGAACTCCAATTTTTGTAGCTTAGGTCATGTGACTTCTCCCTTAAACCAATCACTTTTCTGGGAGATGCAGTGCTATGGTTGGGCCAGGCCTAGCTCATGTGCCCATCCTTCTAGTCAGCTCTGGGTGGGAGCGCTATGATTGCCAGCTTCACCAGGAAGACAAGGAATGGGGAGAGGGTTCTCCAAAAGGAAGAAGATGATGCCACTGGGCGAAGAAGAATGGGAAAGTCGGGGGGCGGGTGGGTAAGACAAAAATAACAACTACTGCAGCCCACTACACTGAAATTCTGAAAAGGCCTGGTAGCTCTTTCCAAAACACCATGCCAAGAGACAATGAGGAGAAATAAACTGGTTGGACACACAGGAGTGTTTAAGGAATTTTAGAGGACTATTTTAGAGCTCTTAGTCATTATTTTTGAGAAGTCACAAAGAGCTAGACTTGGAGAAATGAAAAGTCTGCATACAATCCATAATTGAAAAGTGGAAAATTGTCTTGATAAGAGTGACATTTGGAAAACTAAGAGAGCAGCAGTTCTCAAACATTTTGGTCTAAGGAGCCCTTTATTCTTAAAAAAAATTATTGGGGGCCCCAAAGATCTTTTGTTTATGTGTTATAGTTATCAAGTTGGAAATTAAAACTAAGAAATTTTCAAATATTTATTAGATGATTTAAAAATAAAAATAATCCATTGTGTACTAAAATAGCATTTTAGGCTTGGTGTGGAGGCTCGCTCCTGTACTCCTAGCACTGTGGGAGGCCTAGGTAGGAGGATCACTTGAGCTCAGGAATTCGAGATCAGCCTGAGCAAGAGCGAGATCCTGTCTGTACTAAAAATAGAAAAATTAGCCAGGCATGGTGGCGTGTGTCTGTAGTCCCAGCTACTCAGGAGGCTGAGGCAGGAGGATCGCCTGAGCCCAGGAGCTTGAGGTTGCTGTGAGCTAGGCTGACGCCACGGCACTCTAGCCCGGGCAACAGAGTGAGACTCTGTCTCAAAAAACCCCCAAAAAACAAACAAACAAACAAAAAACAAGAAAAGCAGGTAAAAAAAAAAAAAGATCACATTTAAACAATTGAATTAGTATACCAAATACTCAGATCTGGTTTATTGTCACAGTCTTGTCCATAATGCCATCCTCAATAAATAGCAGATCATAAAGACTTGTCAATATGGACAGCATGAGGGGCCACATCTGTCTGGGAGCCCATACCCACAAAACAGCCTATCAGTGGCTCATTATTAATCCAGAAGTGATGCCTGATATGTGGTTTCACAGGCTGAGTCCTAGGAATAGTATGTCAAATCCACCCATGATTCCAAAAAAGATATTGATAAAGTGAGTAGTACCTTTGTATGTAGTTCGAATGTGGGCATCTGGTTAAATTGGGACTACATCCTGGGAACAGGCCAGGCATTTTTTTTTTTTTTAACAAATCAGGCTACTGGATAGAGTTTCTGGGCATAGAACTTCTAGAGGCAGAGCTTTGTAATTATAGATTTGAGTGTTTTTTTGCTTACTGTCTTTCTCATTTACTACAGTAACCACAGAGCCTTATGTAGAATAGTGTTCAGTAAATATTTGTTGAATAAATAAAGAATTGATTGCTACCATGGCCCTTCACGGTCTGACCTCCGTACTTATCTTTCCAGCCCTGTCTCCCACCATGCTCCATCTGACTGTCTGCACTCCAATCACAATGACCTTATTTTCATCCCTTGAATGCACCCTGCTTTTTACTGTCAAAGGGCCTATGCTGTTCCTTCTCCTTGAGTTGGTCCCCTACCCTATTGCCTAATAGGGTAACTCATTTGTCAGATCTCAACTCAAGTTTTAGGTTCGGGTTCCTCAGGGAAGCCTACCATCAGCTCCATGACTAGAGCAAGTGTCCTCTTACTAGCTTTTATAGGACCTAGTATAGGTGCAGATTCACATTTGTGTGATTATTTGACTGATGCTTGTCCCTATTCCTACCTGACTAGACTGTAAGTTACATGAAGGCAGGGATTAGATGTGTTTTCACTCAACATTATAGATCACAGCACAATGCCTGGAGCATGGTAAGTGCTTCACAATTATGTGTTAAATGAAGGAAAGAATAAATGGAGTCTGCTGCTCCCTTATCATCTAAGGCATCTACTACCATTTAGGATGGGAGGGGAGAGGCATTGGAGGAGCCATTGCTTATTCTTCTGTTTCTTCAATTCTTCTCACTCCCTTTATTCTCCTCCCCAGTTTATTTGCTTTCTGTAGTTACTCAACTGAAGTAGCCATTACAACCCCAATAGGCTAGGATAATTATTTGGAGCAGGGGTAGGCAAACTATGACCCATGGGCCAGCCCACAGCCTGGTTTTGTAAATAAAGCTTTATTGGAACATAGCTATGTTCATTCATTTACACGTTACTGATGACTGCTCTCTCCCCGCAGCAGCAGAGTTGAGTCGTTGCAACAGAAACTGTCTGGCCTATAAGGCCTAAAATATCTCCCACCTGGCCCTTTACAAAAAAAGTTTGCCAACCCTTGATATACAGAAATGTATGATTTTTTCAAAATCCCTGTATCTGTGTTTAATTTCCAATATATTGCTGGATTTCCTAGTTACACACTTTTAATGATCACTGTGTATGAGGGCTTGAGACAAAATGATACTGAATAACTGACAGTCCTTCCAGCATCTTCACAAAAGATGTTCTTTGATTTGTAGCCAGAATTGCCCCTTATAGAGCCTGCAAATTTTGAGTCCCTCGTGTAATAATAGCTAACATTTATTGAGCATTTTCAATGTACCAGGTTCAGGTCTAAGTATTTTATGTGGATTATTTCATTTACACCTCACAACAATTCTGTGGTATGCAGATTATTATTATTCCTCCTTTACAGATGAAAATAGTAAGGCACAGAGAGGTTACACTGCATGCCAATGTCACACAGCTTGTGAAAATAGTTGTATAGGAATTTGATTTGGGCACTCTGACTCTATATAGGATCCATGCTCTAACATTCTGTTATCCTGTTTGAGGCCTTTACTGCAAAAGAGCCACCCTATTTCTGATTTCTAAATACAAAGACAGTTTATGTGCTATTGTTTCCAAGTGGGACTACTTAGAGTTTTGAGGTTTGGAGGTAAGATGTAGAAAAGTTTTTAAAAATCCTAATGCTTGGCAGAGTGTCAGACACAAAAATTCAATCAATAAATGTCTTTATTGTTGTTGAAAGTGAGATGACATCGAGGAGGAAGAGGATGAAGACAAATCTCTACTAAGAGTTTTACCTCAACCCAGGTCATTGCCAATATGTGAGGAAATAGTTCCAGGTATTGGCTTCACTTCTTAGGGATCTGGCTACCCCTGAGCATGTACGAGGAAGCAGAAATATCTCAATACTTTGGAATGGGCACAGTGGCTCACGCCTGTAATCATAGCACTTTGGGAGGCCAAGGCAGAAGGATTGCTTGAGGTCAGGAATTCAAGACCAGCCTGAGTAAGAGCAAGGCCCTGTCTCTACCAAAGGTAGAAAAATTAGCCGGGCATGATGGTGCACGCCTGTAGTCCCAGCTACTGGGGAGGCTGAGGCAAGAGGATCACTTGAGCCCAGGAGTTTGAGGTTGCTGTGAGCTAGGCTGACGCCACTGAACTCCACCTGGGGCGATGGAGTCAGAATTTCTCTCTCTCTCTTAAAAAATAAAAAGAAACTTTAATTACTTCTTCCTTATAAACAAAGTGGAAGATAGAAGCAAGCAGTAATTAATTAACTGTAGAACTAAATCAATAAGCCATGCCCTATAAAATTTAAAAATAATGAGAACACATTTCATTTAATGAAATGGAACTGGAAATCTAACGTATTTCATTCAGTTTTCTGATATGATTTAACAGCCTTCATCAGAACAGTTCTATCATGACTGCATCTACAACCAATAGTTAGCTCTGTTTCTTTCTTTCTATATTTTATTTGTTGTTCTTATGGACTCTGGTTAGTTCAGTGGTATACTCTGACAGACTAATTCCTCCTCCCATAAAGTAGTCATATGATCTCAGACATAGGATCATTAAAAAAAAAAACAAATGCCCAAATTCCAACAAAATTAAGATTCCCCCCACCAACAGATAAGCCATATTGTGTTTCAGGTTGTGCACAACATTTTGCTTCTGCCTTCTGTGACGATAACTGCGCCATTTGGGGTCACAATTGGTAGCAGTAAGTTTCAGTGACCTCTATTCTCTGGTTTGTGTTGCAATGAACTGTTTCGATACCAGTAGTCTGATTATATTCCAGGATTTAGTTATTGGTGAATCTATCCTGATAATTAATGCTAATTATAGCTTGCAGCTGACCCTAACACACTTAATCTGGTGACACCAAGATGAGATGTGCAATTCCCGCCAACAGCCCTATACTGTTTTAATGATAGGGAAACTTGTGAACCTGCAGGAATTTTCAAGGTAGCCAGATTTATTTAAAAGTGCCATAGCCCAGTTCTGTTGATGGCATTAAGGGCTTTTGTTAGGTCAAAACCATGCACAATCTTGATGCTACTCCCTGCATTTTTTTTCAAAATCTGCCAAATGATCATATACATAGAAGCACCTTGTTGTTTAGTGTCCCACTTTAATTCCTTAGGTTCACGATTGCAAAGTGCTGTGTTAGAAAGGATTTTGTGTGCTTGCTTTGGCAGCACATACACTAAAATTGGAATGATACAGAGAAGATTAGCATGGCCCCTGTGCAAGGATGACACGCAAATTTGTGAAGCGTTCCACATTTTAAAAAAGAAAAAAGAAAGGATTTTGCCAGCCAGAGGAGCGGTAGGAATACATTCCTTTATTCTTTCATTCGACACCTATTTATCATGTGCCTGCCATATGCCAGATTATATTCTAAGCGCCAATATACAGCAGTGGAACAAACCAGACAAAAATATCCTGCTCTCATGGAGCTTACATTCCTGTTGAAAGGAAAACAGAAAACCAAATATAGGATGTCAAGCGCTGGTAAGTTCTATGCAGAATTATAAAGCAAGCCTAAGAGGAGGAAGACAGACACATGGGTGGCAAGTGTGAGGGGTATGTGGTACTTTAGGTAGGGTGTTCAGGGTAGTTATATAGGGTACTTAGGAAAGGTCTGTGCATCATATCTGCTGAGACCTGAATGAAGTGAAGGATGTCAGGAGGAATTAATTGCATTCCAAGTGAATAGCAGCAACACAAAGGCCTTGAATAGCAGAAACACAAAGGCCTTGGGCTGAGACAGTGCTTGGGTTATTCAAGGAACAGCAGGGAGGCCAAAAAGGTGAAAGCAGAGTGAGGGAAGCTGGGCGGGAGAGGGGGCGGGTACCGTATACGATGAAGTCAAAAAGCTAGTTGGGAACAAGATACCGTAGGGCCCAGTGGGCTAAGTAAGGCCCTTTAATTCATATTATGGTAAAAACAATCTTGGTTTTACTTTTTTGTTTGTTTTAGAAATTCCATTTGTAAACTGGACTGTTGATTAATATAACAATGTTTTGTTTAGATATTTTGATATTTAGTTGTGGTGGTAGAAACAGCTAGCGTATATCTCAACAGCTCAGAAGCATTTATTTTCAGAGGAAACATGATTTGGAAATAAGAAAATTAGAACAGGAATTGATACATGTATAATGTAACAAAATTATAATCAAGACAGACTAGCTCTCAGTGGATGGCTTACTTCTTGGCATGATACTATCTGATGTTTAAAAAATGCTTCCAGATCTGTGATCTCATCAGACTCACATAACAACCCCAGGAGATAGGGGGGACAGGTGGTATTACGGATGTTGAAATGGAGAAAGTTTGTATGGTTTAACCCAAGGTCACTCAGCACATGAGTCATTATCAGAGGCACAGACTCCTGACTCTGAATATGCTACCCCCTTCATCGCCAGCTAAAAGGATCGTTGAGTAACTTTTTGACTCAGAGGTCAGAATATTTAATCAACCAAATTATTAGCTCATTCCTCCCTTCCACCTCCCAAGGGCATGAAAATACGCACTACATAGAATTGAGCAAAAAAGGCGGGGGAGAAGCCCTTGCTTTTTATTATTTTCTTTCTCTCTCTTTCTCCCAGAGCCAGGGTCATTGGCCAGAAGGCTGTATACTTGAAAGCATTGTTCTATTCTCAGAGAATGGCTGGGCATGTAAAACCTTGACCACCTTGAAGATCACAGTAGTCAAGGAGCCATTTTTTCCTACCATGGCAGAAACCACTCTGGAAGAGTATAGTAGCTCTTTCTTAGTTCAACATTTTTTGTTCAATATTCTAATAAATTAAACTTCTCCTGCCATATTCTCAATTTAGTGTATATTTACTACCATTTTCCTAATGACATTTAGTAAGAAGTAAAAGTATCCTCCCCCCAAAAAATGGCACAGCCCCCTTCAACAAATGAAATGTTGCTTTAAACAGGGGAGAGTTGGTTTTCTAAAGGTACCAGGGAATTGGGTAACAAAACAAAAGAAAGAATTCAGGAATTCTGAATTCCAGAAGTGGAGAAATAATCTATGTATTGTCACAATTTCTTTTCCATTACAAATGCTGGCTTTTCCTGAGGCCCAGACCTCAGTTCTCTCCCATCTTGCTGTATACTTTCTTCCTAGACAAGCCCGCCCCTATCCATAGCTATGGTCACCACTTGCACACAGATAAACTCCCCAATCTATATTTTCATCTCAGAACTGTCATCTGATCTTCAGAACAGTGTACCCAACTGGCTACTTGACCTTGTTTGCAGGATGTCTCAAAGGCCCCTCAGATTCAACTTGCTCCCCAAACCTGGTCCTCTTCCAGCCTTCCCTATCTAAGTGGCTTGCCTTACCATTCTCTCCAGTTGTACTTAGGGGTCTTTTCATACCTCCCTCTTCCCCCACCGCCACCAAAACCTGTGTTTTGTCAAATTCTGCTTATTTTACTTCCTAAAAATATTCAGAATCTATCCACTTCTTTCCATCTCCTTTATCACCATTGAACCATCACCACTCCCCAAGACCACTGTGGTACTTCCTAATCTACCCAAATCTACTCTGGCTACCCTCCAATCTATTCCGAACGTAGGCAGAATGGTATTTTCATAAGGAACGCCATATCATCCTCATGCTTAAAACCTTTATGGCTTCCCATTACTCTTAAATTACATCAACACCAAGCTCCTTAATGTGGCCTACAAGGCCTTGCATGATCTGGCACTTGTTTATGTTCAAGGCTCAGCTTGAACCTCCTCAGTCTCCACACTTATAGCCACATTTGTCTTTAAGTTCTTCATGTCACCACACTCCCTCCTGATACAGGGCCTTTGCGTATTTTGACTTCACTGTTTGGATGGAATACTTGTTCCTTCCTTTCTCAACTAACTCATTCATCCCTCAGATCGCATTTTGAGTAATCCCTTCAGGATAGCCTTCCTTGATCCCCCTGACTAGGTCAATGCCACTGTTATAAGGTGTCATAGCACTGTGCGCTATGCCTTTGTAGCACTTGTCACAGTTCCTTTTTACATTTGTTAGTGTGATTACTTCATTATTTTTTTCATTCAAAAATATTTATTGATCAACACCAGGGAGTGGTAGCAGCATGGGAAGAGTCTTAGCCCCCTCCCTCCTTGTCAAGGGCTGCAACACTGACTCCTTAGCAAAGACCTTCTTTCTACATGACCTTACATCTTCTCTTTGAAAACAGCTAGGGGCCGTGATCGTATAGTGGTTAGTACTCTGCGTTGTGAAAACAGCTAGGCTAGCTTCCTGCCCTGTCAAGGAGCAGGGCAATGGGGTTCTGTTTTGAGGACTCTCTGCAGCCCCTCCAGCCTGCCTACCACCCAGGGCTCCTTGATTATGAATGGCCGGCCTTTCTCCAGGAGGGCTGCCCTGCCAAGGGTATACCAAGGGGCAGCTGACCTCAGAGACTGGTATCTCAGGTCCTGATTATTATTGTGTGCTTCTCCTCACTAGATTGGGAATTTTTGAGAGCAAGAACTCACCATGGTATTCCTAGTGTTTACCACAGAGCCCAGCACATAGTGCACTCTTAATATATATTAATACTTGTTGAATAAATGACTGAATATGTTTAAGTACATTGGGTCAGCACATTTTTTTTCTCTGTGGACAAAGTAGTGGGCCTTTTCAGTTTTTTTACCTTCATTAAATCACAGACTGGATTCTATGCCCAAGTTCAAATAGTTGTCTACGTTTCATAACAGTATGTTCTACGATGGCAAAAAAGAAAGAAATAGGCCTAGTCATGGCTCCAATAAATTTAAATACCAGTGTAATAAGAGGAAAAAGTAGGGTTTTGCAACCAGAATTTTTGATATTAATCATTGAAAAGAATGTCACGTTATAGTGCCATTGGAATAATTTAATTTTTAACATTTTTTCCATTGTATTTGTTGCCCTGGAGCTTGCAATACACTTTCACAATTAGTTCAAGTCATTTTCAAATAACACTCCACTGCTTCACATACAGTGCAATACTTTATAATAACAAAATATTCCTTATTTTTCCCTCCTTTCTCTTGTATCATTACTGTCATTTATTTCACTTATGCATAAACATACATAAATATATGCATATATGTGCATATGTCATCTAACACTTTTTGATATTATTATTTTGAACAGTTATCTGTTAGCTCAATTAAGAATAACTAAATAAAAGTTTTTGTTTACTTTCATTTATTCCTTCTCTAATGCTTTTTGTGATGTAGATCTAAGTTTCTGATCTATGTCATTTTCTCTCCCTCTGAAGAAACTCTTTTAACATTTTTCATAAAGCAGGGCACTGTCAACAAATTGTCTCAATGTTTTCTTGTCTAAGAAAGTCATTATTTCTCCTTCACCTTTGAAGGAAAATTTTGCAGGATACATAATTCTAGGTTGGTGGTTGTTTTCTCTCAACACTTTCAATATCCTCTTGAATATTTCACTCCACTTTCTTTTTGCTTACATGGTTTCTTGGGAAATCAAATGTCATTGTTATCTTTGCTCTTCTGTAAGTAAGCTGTTTTCTATCTGTCTTTTTTCAAGACTTTTCCTTATCTTTGATTTTCTGATATGCATAGGTGTAGCTTTTTTTTTCTTAAATTTATCCTGCCTGGTGTTCTCTGAGCATTTTGGGTCTGTGGTTGGGTGTCCGACATCAATGTGGAGAAATTCTTGGTCATTATTGCTTCAGATAATTTCTGTTCTTTTCTCTTTTTCTTCTCCTGGTATTCCTATTATGCATATGTTGCATTTTTTGTAGTTGTCCCATAGTTCTTGGATATTCTATTTTATTTTTTTCTGTCTTTTTTCTCTTTTCGAGTTCTGGAAGTTTCTATTAAGATATTCTCAAGCTGAGAGATTCTTTTCTTAGCTATGTCCAGTCTATTAATGAGTGCACCAAAAATACTTTTCATTTGTATTACACTGTTTTGGTGTCTAGCATTTCTTTTTGAGTCTTTCTCAGAATTTCCATTGCTCTGCTTGCATTAGTCATCTGTTCTTATGTATTGCCTACTTTTTTCATCATAACCCATCGCATATTAATCATCATTGTTTTAAAGTCACCATCTGATAATTTCAACATTCCTGTCATATATGAGTTTAGTTCTGATGCTTGCTCTTTCAAACTGTGTTTTTTTTTTT
>VBSM01003151.1:5636316-5647135 GCA_008086735.1 Cheirogaleus medius | reverse complement strand
TGATTTGCATTTCTCTGATGATTAGAGATGTTGAGCATTTTTTCATGTTTGTTGTACTTTGGTCTATTTTCTTTTAAAAAGTTTCTGTTCATGTCCTTTGCCCACTTTTTAATGGGGTTTCTATTGATTGTCTCCTTGGCTGTGAGGAAGCTTTTTAATTTGATCAGGTTCCATTTATTTATTTTTGTTGTTGCTCTGATTGCTTTTGGAGTCTTCTTCATAAATTCTTTGCCTAGGCCAATGTCTATAAGATTTTTTCCAACATTTTCTTCTAGAATTCTTATAGTTTCATGCCTTAGTAAAGTTTAAGTCTGTTATCCATGGTGAGTTGATTTTTGTCAGTTGTGAAAAGTGTGGATCCTGTTTCGGTCTTCTACATGTTGCTATCCAGTTTTCCCAGCACCATTTATTGATTAGAGATTCTTTCCCCCAGTGTATAATTTTGTTAGCTTTGTCAAAGATCATATGGCAATACGAGGATGGTTTTATATCTGTGTTCTCTGTTCTGATCCATTGGTCTTTGTCTCTGTTCTTGTTCCAGTACCATGCTGTTTTGTTTACTATAGCCTTGTAGCATAGCTGGAATTGTGGTAAATTGATGCCTCCCGATTTGTTCTTTTTGTGTAAGGTTGCTTTGGCTATATGGGGAAAATATGAAATATTTTTAAATAATCATTTCTTGTTTTAATGCTATATCATTTAGGAACACACTATATAGTATGCAAATGTTGTTAGATCATAAAATGATTATTTATGTTATATAACATGTAAATGAATAATTTATTCAAGTAATTATGAATTTAGTGTTTATTTTTTAAAAAATAATTAAAATTTTATTCCTAGTTTTTCCTAAGAGAAACAGAAAAACCCTTGAGGACAGATAAAATCATTGATGCTATAGTAAAACAAATGAAGCTGTTAGGTTTTAGGACTTAGGGCCTCAAGCAGATATAGAAGACATTTATTCTTAGAAAATAAGCCAAGATAGATGAGCAAGAAAAACACCTCATAACTCATCAAACACAAAGTTTACCCTAAGGGCACTTGGTCTACTCAGTTTTATTTTCTGAGATTAATATTATTATTCACAGTATCTTTTCTGATGCTTCATTACATGAATTTTTGGAAAAATTGAAAGTTTACAATCTTCTGCTTCATTCTTTCAATGCAGATTATTTTTTATAATGATTTATTGAAGTGAAATTCAAGTAAGTAAAATTACTCATTTATAAGCAAACAAGTTAGTGGTATTTAGTACAGTCACAATGTTGTGCAATCATCACCTCTATGTAGTTTTAGAACATTTGCATCTCTCTGATGTAAAACTCCTCACCCATTAAGCAATATCTTCCCTCTCCTTATCTCCTGGCATCTACCATTCTGCATTCTGTCTGTATGAATTTATTTTAGAGATTTCATATAAATGGAATAATACAATAAGTGATCTTTTGTGTCTGGCTTCTTTCATTTGTTGTATTATTTTCAAGGTTCATCCATGTTGTAGCATGTATCAATACTTCAGTCCTTTTTATGGATGAAAAATATTCCATTGTATGGATGTACTAAATTTGTTTGTTTAGTTATCTGCTAATAGACTCTTTCCACCTTTTGGCTCTTGTGAATAGTGCTGCTATGCAACATGTGTGTACATGTATTTATCTGAGTACCTGTTTTTTAATTGTTTTGGGCATATACTTAGGAGTGGAATTGTTGGGTTATATGGTAACACTATGTTTAACTTTTTGAGGAACTGCTGAACTGTTTTCCATAGCAGCTGCATCATTTTGCATTCCTTCCAGCAATGTAGGAGGATTCCAATTTCTCTATATCCTTGCCAACACTTTTTATTTTCCCGTGAGTTATTATTATTATAGCCATTGTAGTGGGTGTGAAGTGGTACTTCATTGTGGTTTTGATTTGCATTTTCCTAATGACTAGTGATGCTGAGCATCTTTTCACATTTTTTTGGTCATTTTCCATGTAGATTATTTCTTACTTTAGAGTATTTCTGAACTTTCATAGTTTCTTTTATATAATGCAGAAGATGGAAATATCAGGAGCAAACAAGAATGAGAATGCTAGTGTTACAAAATTATATTTGGCAGATGCCCTAAATGTCTTCCTGGCCCCAGCCCCTGAGAGTGTCACATTTTCCACAACACTGGGAACTTCCTTTCTGATATTAAGTCTACAGGCCCCTTTGCTGATATAGTTAAATGAAATAGCAAGAATGTCATAAAAGTGACAGACAAGAAATAAAAAAAAACAAAAGCAATGGTAGGTGGGGCAAGCTGACTATCAGTTCCATGAACTAATTGGGTACAGAGGAGCTTGAAACCTGGAGTGGACCTCTGTAGAGAGATAGATTGATCACATGCAGATAATTGACAAATGTATTGGAAAAATGTGAGTTTTCCTTAAATTATGTAAAAATTAAGAAACTATCTTTCCCTTTAAAAATTCCACTTGCTCGCCTATAATCCCAGTACTCTGGGAGGCAGAGGCAGGAGGATCGTTTGAGCTCAGGAGTTCGAGACCAGCCTGAGCAAGAGTGAGACCCCGTCTCTACTAAAAACATAGAAAGAAATTAGCTGGACAACTAAAAATATATATAGAAAAAATTAGCCGGGCATGGTGGCACATGCCTGTAGTCCCAGCTACTCGGGAGGCTGAGGCAGGAGGATCGCTTGAGCCCAGGAGTTTGAGGTGGCTGTGAGCTAGGCTGACGCCACGGCACTCTAGCCCAGGCAACAGAGTGAGACTCTGTCTCAAAAAAAAAAAAAAATTCCACTTGCTTCCTCAGGTATGTTCCACAAAATTTGAACAGATCATATTTTCCTTAGATATTCCAGATGGTTTTATATCCAAGCACATCAAGGCACTTTAATAAACGTGGCAATGATAATTTTGTTTATGGTTAGATTGTAAAAGCTCTAGGAAATTGGTATGAGGTAGGCAACGTGGCAAAGTGGGATGAGTGTTGAAGGGAGAGTCAGGAGATCTGCGTTTCAGTGCCCAGATCAGAAATAACTAGTTTTGTAACTTTGGATAAATTACTTAACCTCTTGTAACCCCAGTTTCCTCATTTGTAAATAAATAAATGACTGGACTCTAGATGATCTTTAAAGTCCTTCAGAGCTCTAAAATTCTATTTGAGAAGTTCATGTGTTAGGTATTTTAAATTTCATAGGCAAATGCATATTCTTTCTTTGTTTACATGTACAGAAAATAAAACTTTTGTCTTAGTCAAACTTCTACCAACTAAGAAGGCCCAAGGACACAGCCTTCGAAGTACTAAAGCCATACTCCCTTTTATGTACTAGCCAAGTGCCTGTGTACACTCATATGTGAGATGATCTGCCCTCTGCCCAGAGGTTTCTTAATCTACGTTTTGCAATGTGTGTCATAGATGTTTGTTTATCAAACATTATGCAACTGGCTCAGACAGGACATAGCACTACTTCCTACTCAGTGGCTAAAACATGTATCATCTTTAGAATTTTTCCAGTCTTTCATTCTGTAACTTCTGTGATCTCAAATAAGGACATCTTGACTTTTACTTAATTTGATGATGTGTTTTATTTTCTACGGGAAGGTACTGGGTTTTGAAACTTCCCTTTTTTTTTTGCACTTGTAGGAAAATTCATAATAAATGGTGGGGTGATTCTACTCTGCCAACGTTGGGGTCTCTTCTTCCAGGTCTTCTAACATAGGCCCCAGACAGCTCTGGGTCATCTGATTGACGGGAGCATACATTTGGCAAGTTTAGTCTCTTATGAAGAAGAGTCAGGAGCATAAGATCTACTTGGGAAGGGTTATGTTACATTTAGGTAGAGCACAACATGAGCTTTTTCATAATCTTGGGATTAAAATAAAAAGCCAATGGAAAGAGAAAAGCTGGTCATCTCAGATAAATGTAGCTGAAATGGTCTTTTTTTTTTTTTTTTTGAGACGGAGTCTTGCTTTGTTGCCTGGGCTAGGGTGAGTGCCATGGGGTCAGCCTAGCTCACAGCAACCTCAAACTCCTGGGCTCAAGTGATCCTCCTGTCTCAGCCTCCCAAGTAGCTGGGACTACAGGCATGCACCACTGTGCCTGGCTAATTCTTTTTAGTTGGCCAGCTAATTTTTTTCTATTTTTAATAGAGATGGGGGTCTTACTTGCTCAGGCTTGTCTGGGACTCCTGCCTTCAAGGGATCCTGCCACCTCAGCCTCCAAGAATGCTAGGATTACATGTGTGAGCCACCACTCCCGGCCACTGACATGGTCTTAACATTAGTATTTATATCCAATTTTAGGGATTTTCCCACCTTGAACACTGTAGCAGATAAAGGCTGTATCAAAGTCCACTATCAGATAACTTTATCAGGGAAGTGATCTGATCTGCATTATCTGAAGACCTGATTTTGATATTTTTATTACCTGTTGGCTATTTCTTTTTTGTTAATTTACAAGCATACTTTGTATCACTGCTTTTCTTGTGTATCTGTATTTACTCTTTCTTTCAGCCTTAGGTTAGCTTGTTAATTTCCAAAAAAGTAGCAGCTTCTGTAATGCTGAGAAACAGGCTAGAGTATGGAGTGTGGGGGAGGGAGGTATGTTTGAAGCTGAAGGTCTTTTTTGGTTTATTTTTGAGACTGGGTCTCAGCCACCCATGCTGGAGTGCAGTGGCATGAGCATAGTTCACTGTAGCCTCAAACTGCTGGGCTCAAGTGATCCTCCTGCCTCAACCTCCTGAGAAGCTAGGATTACAGTTGTGTACCACCACACCCAACTAATTTTTAAAATTTTTTTAGAGATGGGGTCTTGCTATGTTGTCCAGGCTGGTCTCTAACTCCTGGCCTAAGTGATCCTGCAAAGTGCTGGGATTACAGGCATAAGCCTAAACATTTTAAATGAAAGCTAATTAAAGAATGAGATTGCATTTTTTGTCTATCAGATTGGCAAGATTTTTAGATTGATAATATTTAATTTTGGCAAGAATATGAAGAAATTGGCATTTGTGGCCACCTGTGGTAGATAAAAAAAAAAGTAAATAAAAAGAAAAAAAGAAATTGGCATTTGTACACTCTGAGTGGGAGTGTAAATTGGTTTGGCCCCTTTAAAGACAATATGGCAGTATCTTTCAAAATTTAAAGTGCACATACTCTTTAACATCATTTCCATTTACTGAGCTCTAATATACAGAGAAACTTGAACAAATACACAAATATATATGCACAGGGATGTTAACTGGAGTATTATTTGTTTATTTATTTTGGGACAGTCTCACTTTGTTGCCCAGGCTAGAGTGTAGTGGTGTCAGCCTAGCTCATAGCAATCTCAAACTCCTGGGCTTAAGCGATCCTCCTGCCTCAGCCTCCTGAGCAGCTGGGACTACAGGCATGTGCCACCATGCACGGCTAATTTTTTATATATATATTTTTAGTTGGCCATTTAATTTCTTTCTATTTTTAGTAGAGACAGGGTCTCGCTCTTGCTCAGGCTGGTTTTGAACTCCTGACCTTGAGTGATCCGCCCGCCTCGGTCTCTCAGAGTGCTAGGATTACAGGCGTGAGCCACCGCACCCAGCCGGGAGTATTATTTTTAATAGTGAAAAATTAGGCAGAAATCCTGAATGTTTATCAATAGAAATATGGTTAATATATTATGGTACATCCATACTATGTAATACTGTGTAACAGTAAGTAAAGAATGAAGTATAATTATTCAGATATCTACACAAAACACATGAAATGATGTTTGTGATATATTAAGTGAATAAAAGCAATTTGCAGTGTAATATGCATAATACTTTCTTGTTTTGAAAAAATAAGTATATGTGACCATATATATGTGCAGTAAACATTGGAAAGATCTACACCAGACAATAGTTGTTATCTTTGAGGAGGGGCATCAGAGATTCCTTAACTTTATATACTTCTATTTTTTTTCATGTTTTAATTTTTTTTTGCTTTTATTTCATCATATAATGGGGGTACAAATATTGTTAGGGTTATATACATTGTCCCTACCACCCCTCCCCCCCACATGTCAGAGCTTTAAGCGAGTCCAATCTATATACTTCTATTTAAACAAAAGAAGTGAACATGCACTTCTTTTTTTTTTAAAGCCAGTCAAATTTAGCAGTGGGGGGGTTGTTTACCAACTTTCGTGACACTAATGCTAACAAATTCTGATAACCTGCGGGGCTTAGTGGCTCACACCTGTAATCCTAGCACTCTGGGAGGCGGAGGCCGGAGGATCGCTCAAGGTCAGGAGTTCAAATTCTGATAACCCACTACCATCGGATCAGCCAATGCACTTCTTTTGTAATAAAAATAATAAAATATACATATTTTTTTGAGACAGAGTCTCGCTCTATTGCCTGGGCTAGAGAAAAATAATAATATAAAGACAATCAATGAAAAAGTGAGGCTTACTGAGCGAAAATTTGCCTTACAGATAGCCTTTCAGGAATGTATTTAGTCCACATACAGTGACAGTACAAAGAATATGGATACCTTCACATAGGGCATAATTTGCACCATGACTCACTAAGACTACAGTCACAGGGGAGGACTCATTCTTAAGCTGATCTAGATCGCCATACCTAAATTTTTGCCCTGTGGCAACATTATATTTGTTGAACTATTTCATAAATGCCATTGAAATTAGCTTGTTGAAAGTTCAGGTTAGCCATGGATTCTGAAAGCTGCCTGTAGAGATGGTCTGGATTAGATACATATAATAACTAAAAATGACTTTCTTAAAATCTATGGTTCACCTTCAAGGTATTTGCTATAAATGTCTTCTCATGGTAGAGGTTCACCTTTGGTCTAATATAGAAGTAGGATGTCCCAAATGAGACTTTGCTTCTCTTTTAGGTAGGTTGGTGGGTTTATGTGATGATGAGATGGACACAGGAAATGTTACTTATTCAGCCATATGCATATTTTTCCTCTGAAATAATAATAGAATCTACCTCTTAGGCCTGTTGTGAGGGTTAAATAAATTAATATATGTAATGCATTTGGGGCAGCACCTGGCACATGGTAAGAGCCCAATAAATGTTGGCTTTTATTATTCAAACATATTAATAAAGTTTTTTTTTAAGACAGTCTTACTCTGTCACCCAGGCTGAAGTGCAGTGGCATCATCACAGCTCACTGCAACCTCAAACTCCTGTGCTCAAGCGATTCTCCTGCTTCAGTATCCTGAGTAGCTGAGACTACAGGCGTGCACCACCACTTTCAGCTAATTTTTGTATTTTTTATACAGACAGGGTCTTGCTGTTGCTCAGGCTGGTCTTGAAGTCTAACTCCTGACTTCAAGCAATCCTCCCTCCTTAGCCTCTCAGAGTGCTAGGATTGATTACAGGCATGAGCTACCATGCCCAACCTAAGGATTTCTATTTGAATAATAATAACTTGGCCTGGATCCAAGTGCCATACAGGGTCCAAGTGAAGCACACAGTTTTATTACAGCATTTTTTTTTTTTTGAGACAGAGTCTCGCTTTGTTGCCCGGGCTAGGGTGAGTGCCGTGGCGTCAGCCTAGCTCACAGCAACCTCAAACTCCTGGGCTCAAGTGATCCTCCTGCCTCAGCCTACTGAGTAGCTGGGAATATAGGCACAAGCCACCATGCCCGGCTAATATTTTGTTTTTGTTTCTATTTTTAGTTGACTGGCTAATTTTTTTTTTCTGTTTTTAGTAGAGACGGGGTCTCGCTCTTGCTCAGGCTGGTCTTGAACTCCTGACCTCAAGTAATCCTCCCACCTCGGCCTCCCAGAGTGCTAGGATTACAGGTGAGAGCCACCATGCCTGGCCTTATTACAGCATTTTGGTTTGAAGAAAGATTGCTTTGAATAAATATCCAAAGGTCTGAGCGGAGTGAATATTTAGGTATAATTATGGGGTTTGTCAATTTTACAGAAGGCATTAGCAAAGGGAATATTTGGAGGATTGAAAGGAATGGGAATTATCTTGAAGGTCAGACAGTGATTAGTGAATGAAGTGGCTGTAGATCACCTGTCAAGGACTTTAGCCCTTGGCTTTAAAGGAAGTCGCTCAGTAAGTAGGAGAATCTGGAGAAAGACTTCTGGTTCTAGCTTCCTTTTTTCTCATCTGTAAAATGAGGAGGTTGGACTTGGTAATTAATAGCCATCATTTCTCCACACTTGCCATAAATCAGGCATTTTATGAGCATGATTTCATTTAATCTTCCCTCAGAAGAGCCTTATGAGTGAGGTACCATTATTATCCCCAATTTACAGATAAAGAGGCTGAGGCTCAGAAAGAGGTTATGTAAGATGTAGGGCGATTGGCCTAAGTCCAAAGTCCATATGGTTTCCATCCTGCTACCCTGCCTTTAAGTGGCCTCCCCAGTTGTAATAGTTGATTCTGAGTAAGGGTCATTTTAAAGTTTTATTATTTTACTGGTCTTTTAAGAATAGAACATATTGGAATCTTTTTGTATGTAAAAGGGAAAAGGTAATAAAGAGAGATTTAAGGTGAGTTATGATGTTGACGACCTATCCTTTTTCCTAACATTACTGGCCAGAATCACTACAGAGAATGGGCAAAAATATACCATAGGTAACTTTCTTGTGCATTTGATGACAATCACAGTGCATTTTACTTGCTCCTGGCCTTATGGATAATAGGAATATTTTGGTCTTTTTTTTCCTTTTTGGGACGATTGCTAAAGCAATTTTCAAGGATAACTGATGAGTTTCATGGGAGAAACTGAAATTAAGTTTCATTAAAACCCTGCTGGGATTTTGATTTGGACTGCACTGACTTGATAGATTAATTTGGGAAGACCTGACTCTTTACAATGCTGTGTCTTCCCATCTGGGTGCAGTAGACATCTTCCCATTTGTTTTGGTTTTTCAATTAATTTAAAAACCTGTATAATGTGCCAGAATGAAAAGAAAAGGTTATTTTGAAAAGATGAACCACTTCTCAAAAACAATATTTAGATCTAGCTACTGTGCCTTTGACCATTTTTGAAAGGAGTAGCTTAGGTTATTATTTATGTTCACAGTGAGATCATCTTCTAAGGTTTCTGATTTCACCAGTTGTTTCACACAAGCCACTAAGACAATATTTGGTCTGGTTATTGGGTCTGCAAAAAATAAGGTTTGTTAATGACGAAGCCTAACACAACTTGTCTATGCAAATATTATTATGGAGTCCTGCTGCTTGTATTGTAGTTGGACCACAGGAAAAAAGTATTATTCTACAAACCTGTGAAGTTGAACACGCAAAGGCTTGTGACGAAGTCAATGAAGAACAGTTGTTTTCTGCCCTTCCATAAATAACTAATGCCAAGAGCAGCCTGGCTATCCGTTTCAGCTTCTTGTTACAGAAGAGTAAAAGGGGTATGGTCTAAATATCAGTGCCTGCTAACAGAGCCGTCCTGCTAAATTCTATTTTGCTTCTAATGGTTTAATTTTCATGATTTCAATGCATTTTATGTTGTATTTTGAATCTATCAATTGCATTGTACATTTCCGTAACTCTTCCATTTTTGTGTGTTTATTCCATTTCTAATTGGATTGGTAGTTCTGGGTAGGATTCATTCCCAAGGGAGCCTAATGTAGTGGCAAGCACCCTGGTCTAAGAGTTATGACAAGTGTGGTAGGAAATCCAGGCTCTGTTACTATAAATAGTTAGTTGTGTGACTGGACAAGTCATTTAACCTGTATCTGTTTATCTGTAAAAGAGGGATAATAATACCCCGTCTTCCTAACTAGTAAACAACGGTGCAAATGTTCTGTCTAAAATGTCAGATAGCTGCTTGGGAAATGTTTTGCTCAGGGCAATAGTTCTTGGAAGGTTTCTGATGACAAGAAATTAAACAAGGTTTGTTTTGACCCTGAAGAAGTGAAAAAGGAAAAGGTGGAAATAGTATGGATACACTTGATTTCCTTTCTGGAGATGTGGCTCTTCTTTCCTCTTCATCCTGGGTGTGGTTAAATGTGGAGGAAAAGGTGAGCTATGGTAGGTAATAAAGATAGCTCTATGTGCAGTAACGAATAGCTTAAGTGATAAAGATCTTGAAAATTCAAGTGGTTTATTGGTCTGATAAATATATCTATATCGTGCACACATGTACATATATCTATATCTATATACACACATACAAACAAAAAACTGGTAGTTTCAGGCTCTAGTGATTTCTTTCTTTTATATACTACAGAGTTGGAGGAACTTCAGTAAGCTGAGGATTCAGTGTTCAGAGGAAATTACTTAATTGAAAATGTCTGGGCCAAGAGACTGATAATAAAGGAGACTGGCAAAAGTACTCTTTAATTACAAGTTCTTTTTCATCTTGGTCCAACGGATTGATTTATGTGCTACACTGGGTCTGTATTGTGTCTGTATTTTAATTCCAGAACTAGACACTAAGTATGTTGAGGGCAGGGATGATCATTTCTTCAATTTCTTTTGTGTTAACCCTACTTTAGATGACAGTGCTCTGTATACTATAGGTATGCAGTGAATTACATAGCTGACAAATGATTGCTTATTTATGGTCTTATAACAATATTTCGTAAAACAAAGATGACAATTTAATTCCTTGTTTGAAGTCCTAAGCTTTCTAGGTCAATCTTGAAAAAGGAAGCTATATGGCTGCCTTAGTAATATTTTTAAATATGTTATAATATATGTAACTGGGTGGGTATGTTGGAAATTGAACCATAGTATGGCTTTAGAGTAGTAACACAGGCCAGGTGTGGTGGCTCACACCTGTAATCCTAGCACTCTGGGAGGCCGAAGTGGGTGGATAGTTTGAGCTCAGGAGTTCGAGACCAGCCTGAGCAAGAGCGAGACC
>VBSM01003151.1:5619671-5636216 GCA_008086735.1 Cheirogaleus medius | reverse complement strand
CCTGGGCTCAAGGGATCCTCCTGTCTCAGCCTCCAGAGTAGCTGGGACTACAGGCACAGGCCACGATGCCTGGCTAATTTTCTAGTTTTAGTAGAGACGGGTTTCCCTCTTGCTCTGGCTGGCCCACCCAGATCTGAATCAAAATATCTGGAGGTTGTAGCTCCAGGTACCCACATTTAAACAGATGATTCTGATGCACACTGAAGTTTTAAGACCTACTCTAGCCTGTAATCTGAGGTGGTGAGGTGTATATGTGTGTATATACACACAACTGGTCATTCTATGGAAAAATGGAAAATAACAATTGAAGTGAAATGTCCATCACTAACAGGAAGAGGTAGCTAGTCTACCATTATGCATCAGGGAACTGGAAGAATACTTGAGATTTATTTCTTTTGGTAATATATTCTTGGCAGTTTGTCGTGGCTCATTTGCAATTATGGCCTGAACTTTTTGAAATTCTGAGACAGTTCTCTGGAATTTTATTTTTAACAGCGATTTCTTGAATCTCTTGGGAACAGCATTTGTAGGACTGGCTTATAAGCAACGATGAGGGCAAGATGTCACAGTGCTGCGGTGACTTTTATCAGTTGGGGGCTCTTTTGCCATTACACTGTGGTGGAAATGGAAGTCATAGCGTGAAAACCCTGCATTCTTGTGATATTTTATGAGTGGGAGGGAGCGGGGATCTTAACGGAGTGAGAAGCAAGATAAACGGATGAGAGGCGTAAGCTCAGGCTTACAGGAACGGATGCCGTTAGTCAAAGAGTGTTAAGATATCTCTCTCTCTAAAGGAAGAGCAGATAAGTCCAAAGATGAATATCTTTAAAGGGTAGCTAGAAGATGACCCTAGGGAAACTTTCATCCTGAGGTGGAGTCCTTGGGAGCGACTGCAGGTGCGGGTGTGATCCCGTTCAGCACCTCTCTGCGATTAGACACAAGGACCTTCGGAAACACATTCGCCAGCAAGCCCGGCAGCAGCGAATCGCAAGCGGGAGCAACAACCTGCCGTTAGCCGCCTTAGCGTACCCGCAGTACCCCTCCCTAGCGTCTGGAGGCCAGCTCGGCCCCGCCTTTTCGGCTGACGTCCGGGGCGAGCGGGGGCGGGCGCGTGGGTGGGCTGAGCCGTCTGCCGCCCGCGATTCGGCTGGCTCAGCCACACCACCGCGCGCCCCCGCTCCGCCCGCCCCTCCGGGCGCGTCTTTTCCGGGCTCGCGCCGCGCCCCGCCTCCGCCGGCCGTCCGGGTGCGCGCGCGCCGCTGCGGCTTTTTCTCCGGCCTCCGCGGCGCGCCCCTCCTCGCCCCAGCGCTAGCGGGCACGCGGCTCCTTTCTGCGAGCTTCCCGAGTGTCAGGCGCCGGCCGGCTGCGAAGACGCGAGGGGCAGAGCCTCGGGTGAGTAACCCCGGCCGGGTAGGCTGAGGCCCCGGCACCCCTGTCCTGTCAGTATCAGGGCCCCATCTCCAGCGGGGCTAGCGTACCTCACCTGAGCCGTGAGGAGGCTGGGTGGGCATTCCGGTTCCCGGAATCGGCTCGCTTTCTTCTTGAGCCGGGGCCCTCTATCCGCCTGCCTTCCCTGGGATCGAGGAGATTCCCGAGGTCACTATATCTGTTCCTTTCCTGGAGTCTGGCGTCCTCGGGACCCTGGCCTGCCTCTTCCTGCTGCTAACCGAACCCCGAGGGCCAGAAGTCATCTTCCTGATCGGGGTACTGGGCTTCGCCATGACCCCTTCCAGAGGAGCCCATCAAGTGCTTGCTAGACCTCCAAACGACCTTTAGGGCGCCCCTAGACCTCAACTTCATTTTGTCCCCTCCCAGTTGTTCTATCACTGAGGGCCGGGGAGTCTCTGGCCCTAGAAGCATCCGCCCTCTCGAATTTGAGGGATGCCCTTGCTTCCCATATCTTCCTACCTTACGTACGTTTGGGTATTTTAGAAAACAGCTGGATTCTGGCGAAGCATGCTCTCCTTAACCCCCGGTCTTTCTGTCTACATCCCTGCCTTCAAGTGGGTGCTTTATATTTAGTATTAGCTTTATTCACTTCCTCTTCTTCTGATTCAAGTGCCCAAAAGAACTGTGGCTGATGTCTATAGACCTAGAAAAATCTAGGAGAATATGATTCATTGCCTAACCCCATCAAGGGGTTACATATTTTAAATAAGACGTCATTTCTCTTCACTCCAGCATCTCCTCCTTCAAAGGCAGCTTTTTCACCCTCTTGAAATTAATTTGCTCTATGCGCGTTTTTCACCTTAAAAAAAAAAAAGATCAGTTGTTGCCCTGAGAAATGACATGGAGATGCAAAATAAGGGTAAATAGCATTGACATGAATCCCATTGAAAAATAAGCGGTTTGCTTTATTGGTTAATGGTTTAATCAATGCCTCAGTTTTTTCTTTTGCAAAAATAAGGATGTTGGACTAGAGCATAACTAAAGTTCCTTCTGGTGTTTTGATTCTAGGACTGCTAAATTCATGCTTAGTAACATGTTGGCTGCAAAATGCAGATTTAACCTAATTTAAAGCCTTATTTCCCATAGTTGTTGTCACTTTGGTTTTTCTTTTATTTTGTCTCTAACAAGAACAAGTTTTAAATGTCCTTGATACATAAAGCAGCAAGTGGAGATTCAATTACAGTACTGCTGATGAACATATCAATCAAGATTTTAACTGTAAGGCCTTCCTTAAATTGTAAAATAGCTCATCTTTTCCATTGAAGCTGCTAAAGTTTAAGACTCCTGTTAGAATTAACACTCTCTCTGCCATTTAGTTGGAGGATGAAACATTAAACTGGCAGGATACTTGTACCTTAGAATAAGGTACCTTATTGTCTTGTTATAAGAAGTAATTTGACACCTAAAAATCCATGGAAAGTGTAATGCAACAGTTAAAAGCTTGAGTAAATTCAGTTTTGTGGGCTTTTGTAAAAAAACACAAGCGATTCAGATTAAGATTTTTTTAATATTTTTTTTTATTTCTTTCTTTCCTCCCTCCCTCTGAGATTACGATTTTTGTTTTGAGTATTTTGGGTAGTAGTGGATGGATGGAGAAATAAGAGTCTTACCCAATTCAGTGAGAAGAGAAATGTACTGGGACTCTTGAAAGGCTTAGGGTCCATTCCTAGCTCTACGTAGATGTATGATCTTGAATAAGTCACTTTACCTTAGTTTTTGCATCTGTAAAGTAAGTGTCATCATGGTTGGCAGAATGATCCGTAGGTCTCCTAATTTGAATTCTGTATTTTTACACTAAATATATATGATGAATATATATGTATGAAATGCAATTTGCATTAAGGATGTGTCATTAAATCCTTTTATACAAGTTGTTTAGGACTTTTTTTCTCAAATTAAGAATGAAGTATATCTAGCACCAATCTAGATATACTTAGTTCTTAATTCATCCTGATTAAATGAGTTACTATATGTAAAAATCTATAAATTAGGGAACATTTTACAAAAGTCAGGTATTGTTAATTTTTGTTTACAAGTGAAATGTGTGTTATACTACACTTTTAAAAACACATGGCTTTTAAAAATTTGTAAATGAATGTGTATGTACTACCTTTTAATTGTATTCAGCTACGAACTTTAAAAGAATAGGCAGCCATCTCATTCATTTATTCATTCATTCAACTATCTTGTTCCTTCATCTGTCACTTATTTTGTGCCAGGCTCTCAGGATATGGTGGTTAAGAAGACCCCTATTGTACGAGTTTATAGTCTGGATGGTGGTGATGATGGTGGGGGTTGTGAAGAGACAGATGCACTTAAAGTTTATTTTTATTAAAAACAACAGTCAAATCAGTGACATAAAATCCTGGGGAAGTTAAGGCTCTGTAGGGGAGGAGGAGATGATTGTATTAATTGGAGCCTGTAGCCTCTTTTCAGCATTGCTTTTTTACCCCTTCCTTGATGTTCAATTACTGAGCCTTTAGCAAAAATAAAAGCTTAATTTTTCCACTGCTTCCATTGGCTGGTCTTATACTGCTTTTTTTTTCTTTTTTTAAAATTTTGAGATAGTTGTATATTCTCATACAGTTGTAAGAAATAGTACCTTTTATCTAATTTCCTCCAATGGTGACATTGTGCATAACTGTAATATAACATCACAAACAGGAAATTGAAATAAATACAATCCATCTACTTTATTCAGATTTCACCAGTTTCACATGCACGCATTTGCATGTGTGCATTTAGTTCTATGTAATGTTATCACAGGTAGATTCATGTGATCACCATTATAGTCAAGGTACAGAATAGCTGCATCACCACAAGGGTCACTCATGTTGTCCTTTTATAGCTACAGCCAGCTCTGTCCGTCCCTGACCCCTGGCAACCACTGATCTGTTTTCCATGTCTATACTTTTGTCATTTCAAAAGATGCTTTATATAAATGGAATCAGACACAGTATGTAACCTTTTGAGATTGGCTTTATTTCACTCAGCATAATTCCCTGGCAATTCATGCAGGGAATGTATCCTTTATCAGCTGTTTGTTCCTTTTCATTGCTGAGTTGTATTTCATGGTATGGATGTACTACAGTTTGTTTAACTATTCACCTGTTGAAGGACATCTGGTGTTCCCAGGGATTTTTGTTTGTTTTATTTTGCTCTTTGGACCATTATGAATAAAGCTCCTATGAACAATTATGTACAGGTTTTTGTGTGAACATATAATTTTCATTTATCTGGGATAAATGCCCAAGAGTATACTTGCTGGCTTGTATAGTAGTTGCCTGTTCACTTTTCTGACAAACTGCCAAACTGTTTTCCAGATTGGCTGTACCATTTTACATTGCCACCAGCAATGTATGAATGCTCCTCATCCTTGCTAGCATTTGGTGTTGTCACTATTTTTTATTTTAGCTATATTTTATTTTATTTTAGATGTGTAGTGATATTTCCTTGTAGTTTTAATTTGCATTTGCTGATGGCTAATGATGAACATCTTTCCATGTGCTTATTTGCCATACCTGTATCTCCTTCAGTGAAATGGCTTGTTCATGTCTTTTGTCCATTTTCTAGTTGGATTTTTTTAACTTGAGTTTTGAGAATTCTTTATACATTCTAATACTAATTCTTTGTCAGATAGTGGTTTCAAAATATATTCTCCCAGTTTGTATCTTGTCTTTTCAATTCAGCCTCTTCACAGGGAGTTTTGCAGAGCAAAAGGCTTTAATTTGGATAAGGTCTAAGTTATTAATTTTTCCTTTTATAGACTGTGTTTTAGTGTCAAGGGTCTTATGTACTTTTGTTTTTTAATCTTATTCCTTTCTGTTCTGTATAACATGCATTATTTCTGTAAGCAACATGAACATTTTCTGTTTCAACAATCCTGAATCTCAATATATTCTGTGAACAAGTGGCCTTGATGTCTTGGAGTGTGAAAATATACTCACACATGCTCTCACTATATTAAAATGGCTGCCATCCTTTGTACCTTAAAAATATAACGTCTACCTCACCAGGCTGTTAAATGCAATGTTAAAATTTGTATTTTAAAATTAAACAGCTGTGTGATGTGCCAAGGAGGTTTTTGGTTTCACTTTCTAAATTAAAAATATTTTGGCAAAACTATCATTTTTCATCAAGGATTTTGGTAAGTAATCCAAAGAATAAATTTGTGTTTTTGTTTAAATGTACTTTGAAAGTCTACTTCTGCATTTTGAGTAGTGAAATTATGATTCATGACCATGTATTTAGCAGGCTTTTTCTACTCACTGTTAATTATTGAAATAATAAATATAAGATTGTTTAATTTGTCTAGACTGCATGTTTTCTTTTTATAGTAGCTATTTAACATTAATTTTAATTGTGTTTTAAAACAAATATTAGCTTTAAGGTGATACTTAGAATTTTATATTTTGAAAAATGTATGTGCTCATATGAGATGAACTTATAGGAAAAGGTTCCTGATTAATTCTGAGAGTATCTATTTCTGTAAGGTGGTACTAAAATTATTACTTGTCCCTTCAGTGTTACTGTATTTGCTCAAATAAGTATACAGCAAGGGTAGTGGATTCCTATTTGATAAAGATCAAACATTGGCATAAGGCAGAGTCTGGTAAAAATACTGTCTGTGGCCAAATCCTGCCCACCACCTGTTTTTGTAAATAAACTTCTATTGAAACATAGTCCCATCCATTCATTTATGTATTGTCTGTCTGCATTCATAATAGAGTGTCAGAGTTGAAACAGAACTTAGGGCCTCCAAAGCCTATTTACTCTCTGGACCTTTACAGAAAACGTTTGCTGGCCACAGAGATAAGGCAGCCTTATAAATTAATGACTTTCTATGATATAAGGGAAATTTAACAAACTTTACCTTGACTTTTTGTACCTTTTGTTACATTTCCATGGGATATTGTGGTTCAGAAGACTACATTCATTTTTTTCACTAAGTCTCCAAGGCACTATAGCAGGGGTCCTCAAACTTTTTAAACAGGAGGCCAGTTCACTGTCCCTCAGACCGTTGGAGAGTGCGCACTGTGGGCCTGGGATGAGTTGGCTGCTAAGCAGGACAGGCAGCGGCGGCAAAAACGCTCGGCGGGCTGGATAAATGTCCTTGGTGGGCCACATGTGGCCCGCGGACCGTAGTTTGAGGACACCTGCTATAGTCTAGGAGCTGCATTAAGGAATGGATAGAGAGTTGGGAAGATTGATTTTTGTTGTTGTTGTTAAATGTCGGTTATTTCAATGTGAATGTAAATTTACAGGTGTGGCTACTAGTGAGATTCACAAAGAGGTCTATACAGTCTTTGATGTCCTTTGGAGATCCTATTGTGAGCCAGATTGGTAATGAGAAAGCCAGGCATGGCAGTGTTTCTGGTCCTGAAACTGCTATGTGCTCTTTAAGTACATAGTAGTATGAGCCTATCAAAATGAACTTAGACTATTGTTTTATTATTTTGTTTGCACAGCTTCCTTCTTTTGTAAGTTAGAAGTTAACACTTTATTTCTTTTAAATGCCCTAAGTGTGATGTTGAAAATTGAAATTGAGTAAGGGCAGTTGGCTATATATGGAAAAAATGGATCCCCACCTCCTATCATACACAAAAATAATTATGGATATATTTTAAAAATCTAAGTATATATTTAAAACTTCTGGAAAGCATAAGATACCATAACAACGTTCAAAAGGCAAGTGACAGACTAGGGGAAAATAGCTTCTACATATGCAGTCGAAGCTTTAATTGACCTCCACTTTACTGACCACATTAAATGATCTTTATTTCCTTTGTAAAATACACTGTACACTGAACACTTGCTATTAGTTGATTGATCCAGTATTCCAGTGTATTTGTGTACCTACCAGTAGAGCAGATGTTTTTGTTATTAAACCTGTATGTGTTGGTTGTACTTTTTTAAAATATGTAATTTGTTTAAAATTTTATAACCAGATAAAATATGAGTGGGGGAAGTTGGAGTTCCTCTTAATTAGAAAATTTACAGATGAAATGATATGTATGTTATCTGGCATTTGCTTCACATTATGTGGAGGTTGGGAGGGAAGTGGGGTTGTAGGTAGTATCAGAGAAACACAATTTAACACATATAATTGTTGAAGCTGGGTGATGGTTACATTAGATTCATATAATGAAACCAATTGAGTGTTTTGAGAAGAGTTGATGAAAGCAAGTTGCTAAAAGAAAAAATAGTGTCCAATTAAATGTGGGTAAGATAGCTATAAAAGATTTGTGTAAAATAAATATGAAAACCTAAAAGGGTTCTGTACTCACTTTGCTTTGCAAGTGTCTTTAAAGTTCTTTGAAGTTTTACGCTAAGAATTTAGTTTAAATTTCACTCAATGGGCCTGAAGTTATAGAAAAAGTCTTGGCCTCTTGGCCCTATATAAAAAGTTTGCTGAATGAGTGTACATTTACAAGTGATAAAATGAACATAAAATGAAATGTTTTTCATGCTCATACTTCTTATGATTGTTCACTTGAATTGACCTTTTCAATTAAATAACTATTCCAAATCATGTAAGAGTTTCTACTGTATAATATCCATACTCCTACACCCATTAGAAAAAATTTCAGAGGGTTATAAATTGGCATTTCCCAGAAAAAGAAATAATAACGATGAATAAAAAAGAGGTTCAAATCTACTTTAGTAATTATGAAAATACAAACTGTTTTACACCAAATACATTGGCAAATGCTAAATATTATATCAACTTCTAGTAAATCAGCATTCTCTTACACTGTTAGTAAGCATGCACATTGTATAACTTTGATAAAGAATACTAAAATTCTCACATTTTCAAATGTGCATGTATTTTGACCCAGCAATTCTATTAGAAAACAGTTCTAGGGAAATACCATGTGTATAAGACTATAAGATTTCACTGTGGTGAAACTATAACAGTGAAAATTTGGCAGCAACCTAAATATCCATCAGTAGGGGAATGATTGATTGATTATTTATTTAAAATTTTTTAATGTATGTATAGAGATGGGGATCTCCCGATGTTGCCCAGGCTGGTCTCAAACTCCTGGCCTCAAGTGATTCTCCTGCCTCAGTTTCCCAAAGTGCTAGGATTCCAGGTGTGAGGCCAGGAATGATTTAAATAATAACAGGCTGTACTATGGAATACCATGGGCCTATTAAATTAAAAAAAACAAAAACCCTCCTCAGATAGACCTATATAAACTAACATAGGAGTTCCAAAGTAGATTGTTAAGTAGGGAAGGAGAAGGGGAGGGAGTCACAGAACTGTTGTATATCATGACTGCACTTATCTAGAAACAAACAAATTCTTATCTTGTGTGTGGATAATGTAAAGGGCTTTGATTGACACACATCAAGGGTAGTTATCCCTAGAGGAAAGGGGAGTGGTGTTAGAGGAAGGCGGTATAGGGACACTTTTACTTTTTACCCTATACAGTTCTATAGTGTGTGTTGCAATTTATAATTACTATTTTGATAGTGGTTGTGTGGATTAATAATATAAGACATTTGCATAGTAGAGGATACTTATAATAGGGTTCTTTCATTATACAACATTGTGCTAGAAATGTAATGTATTGATTGAGCACTCAGGTTTTTTAATAACTTTTTCTCCCGTTGTTTAAGTACTATTCGTATTTTCTAAATTTTCTATACCAAAAATATAAGCATAAAGAAGAAAAAATGCACTGTAATCGTCTACCCAGAGAGATCTATTGTCAACTTTTTGATATATATGCTTGTGTATATGTGTTTGCATGTATCTGTATGGACACTTGCATGTACACATACACATTTGCATGCACATGTGTCATCTTTCTACAAAAATGGGTTTTTACTGTACATACATACTGATTTGTAACTCGCTTCTTTAATTTGGTACAGTATTGTGAGCCTCTTTCAGGATCAATAACTTTGAGTAAGTGGAAAATACATGTGGTGGGAAACGACCAACATTGTGCCATGTAAAGACGGTGTTTTAGTTAGAATAACTGTTTTCTAGGACAAACTGTAATCTTAAAAAAAGTCATGGTCACCAAAAGTAAATACCCAAGGAATTTTTAAGTTCTCAATGTTGAACCAGTTCAATTCTGTTTTGACTTTCACTATGAACATACATGTTCTTGACATTGTAGTTACTAGTGATAATGTATAAGTGCAATATATTAAAATGTCATTAGGAAGCTTTTTTGGGTGGAGTTTGGTTGTAATGAAGATTTTAAAACTGAACATCAATGGTTATTTTTCTTCAAAGAATAAACAACTCCTGTGACTAGTTTTTTGTAAGGGTGTGCCTGTGTGTAGTTTTAGTCTTTTACGACTTACAAAAGTAAAGAAAACTAGGTATCTATAGCATCATGAATCTTTGTCTGTAATATCTCAGTCTGTAGTATATAAAATTGAATGTTAGTAGAACGGTGTTGGAGGACCAAGTTTGATTTAGGCAAGTAGATATGTATGCTGCTTTCTCAAGTCATCTAGTAGCATTCGTTATAAACAAATCCACTGCAGAGTCATTATAACTTCCTCTGGATTTATGCTGTGAGACATAGAGGTGAAAATATCTTACTTTGCCATGAAGACTTTTGCTACTTTAATCATTTTCCATGAATTCAATAGAGCATTGTACAAAAGAAAATTCTACCTGGTGTTAATGTGAAGGCCCAAGATAGTTACTCATGTTTTTGTTATGTCAATTGAAACAGCATCTCTATTTTCCAAGGCTATGTCTTTAGGCCTTTTTGGAATTGATTTTTATAGCAGGGAGGATTTTTGTCTCATAGGTACTTTCAAGTTACAAATTTTACAGGGATTCAGGATAGAGGCTCCCTATTTCTCAATTAATGAAGGAGGCATGTGAGATTAGACTATTAGAAAGGTGTTGGAAATGTTAATGGTGGATTCTAGTGGTTGTTATGAGGTTAGTGCAGTAGGGTGGCATGGTGAAATACCTGTTCTATCTTAGGTATTCTGTTTATTACCTTTAAAGTATGCTTAAGGTCTTTTCAATACTATAAAAAAGTAATGATGGGAGTTTGGAGGACCAGCTCCCTGGGGGTACCTGAGTGATGCTTTATCAAAGAAGACCTGGAGAATAGGCAGAGCTGCTAGTGCTAAGATGGTGATCATTCATTGTGCTCAGAATATATTAGTCATTCCTGCTTCTCAAATGAACTGAAAGCTGAAAACTCCTCTCAGACAGGAAACAGGAACTTGGTGAATGAGCTTAAAATTCAGTCATGGCTTTGAGAAGAGAAGAGAGAGCTAGCATTAATATTGCATGGGCTGAATCCAAGTAAAAAAGACTGCGTGTTTCACATGACCACTGAAGATACTAAGTTGAGAAGTAGCTTAAGAGAATAGTTGAAAAATCATTATTTTACTGATGGGTAGAACTGAGCAGAAGTAGCCATAACAGTTATTGAATTAATATGTTTCAGACAAATAGAGCAGAAAAAAGAAAAGCAGGCCAGGGATAATGGTATTCCTTCACCTGGAATGACAGAAACTTCCTACATTTTGTCAAAGGTCAATTGCAAGGTTAGTCCAGGGTGGTTTAAAGTCTTTGGTGGAATATATGGGGTTTAGAAAGTGTCAGGACCCAAACAAAGGGTTTTCAAAGCCACTGGTGTCCTCTCTGTGCTCAGACAATTCCTTATAGGAGTAGGTTGGAATTTCTGGGAAGCAAGTTGCTTCCATAACCTGGAAACTAGAAAAGGAAGGGCTCAGGGGCACTGTTTGTGAATTAGAACAACCTGCAGATGGGAAGCTATGTAGTGTTTTTCTCCAAATAGAAGAAATGTCAGTGTTAGCATATCCATTCAAATACAGTTACACATTTGTAAGCAAAATTACCTAAGGATGTTATATAATGCAAATTTCCCCCAGAAATTTTTGGACTGCTTTACTTAGACTTTGTTTTTAGTATCAAGTATAAAAACCAGGATTATTATGTGGGAGCAGATTTTTTACAATTTATATAAATATTGACATTAATTTTAACATTCTCTTGATCACCAAGAGATTAAATATTAAAATGTTTGTAGGAGAGTAACTTTTTTTAAGGAAATATCCCCCAAAGAATTCACTTCATTACAGGTGGTGTCCTTTAAAGTACAGACTGTTTTTTGAAGACACAGTTGCAAAATGAAAACCTTCATGGTGAATCCACTGCCTTCTTTTTTATTCCTGTTTTGAAATGGAGTTCCCCAACGTAACTTTTACAGCTCAGTCATATCTTTGCATTTCTTTTGGGACTAGGTTGGTTAGAACGGAATAATTGATAATTCTCAACCCCAGGAGTCCAAAATTGCTAGGGGAGCTACAATATAAAATAACTTGTACCAGCCCTGCCAGCTGTCTTGAATACTCATTAGGTAGGGGTCACTCTCCAGCTGCTGTAGGCACAAGTGCTCTGCAAAGGTGGCACCTCTAGCACTTGGAAGAACATTCCAGTGGTGGCATAGCTCCCCAACCCCTGTCTTATCCCTGTGGCACCCTGCATTTATGCCTTTGTTTTTTGGTTACATAAAATGTTTCTGTGGAGTGATTGGCCTATGATTGCAGCGACAACCTTTAGTAAAATGGGGGATTTGTTCCTAACAAAAGTTTCAGATAATGGATATTCTTCTAAAGAAAAAGGAAAAAAAACCTTAGCCCTGAAGACCATAGTTTTGTTTTGTTTTTAGCCTCATAGGGAAAAGGTGCTTGCTTATAATCTTGTTTTTAATTGTCCTCAACTGAGGAAGTCTGTTGACCATCTCTCTGTCCCCTTTTTGACTGAAGGATCATCTTACTTAGGACACTTTCAGCAGGAAAGAGGAGGTGGATGCTATACTAGGACATCACCAAGAGGAGGAGGAAATGGTAGTGAATATCCAGAGTTTTGAAAGCCAGGAATCTCAAATCCAGTCCATACTTATGAGACATATTTAAAAAACAAGTTGTAGCCTATTGAGTTTCTTAAGCTAAATAGTGTATTGAGAAGCCCTGCAGTGTTTCATTTGATGATCACAGTCTCCAGTGAAAATCTGCAAAATTGAATCAAAAACTCTGCTGTCTTTTTTAAAGGTGGGCTTATTGTTATATAATACTTCTCTTTAAATTTTTTTTTCTGAAATTTTTCTGCAAATATTTTCTTTTCCTTTTCTTTTTTTGAGACAGTCTCACTGTGTTGCCCGGGCTAGAGTGCCGTGGCATCAGCCTCGCTCACAGCAACCTCAAATTCCTGGGCTTAAGCAATCCTTCTGCCTCAGTCTCCCGAGTAGCTGGGACTACAGGCATGCACCACCATGCCCTGCTAATTTTTTCTATTTTTGGTAGAGATAGTGTCTCATTCCTGCTCAGGTTTGTCTCGAACTCCTGACCTAAAGCAATCCTCCCACCTCAGCCTCTCAGAGTGCTAGGATTACAGGTGTGAGCCACCACACCCGGCCTATAATACTTCCATGTAACTTTAATGAGATGCAACCAACTCATTTTGAAGCAGCTGATTTTGGTTGAACTAGAGTTGATTTCTCTCTCTAATTTTGCATCATTTCTAGCTAATACTTAAAGTCATGTTATTTGTCCAGTCTTTCTACCTAGATGTAACATTTTGTCATGAAATCATGGGGAAATGTTTCTTTTGCATTGGGAGCAGTGACTCGGACTTTGTTCAGGACAGAAAAATCGGTTCTTAGACTCATGGGCTCCGCTGATGACCTTTACCTTTTGAGTTAAAGAAAATCAATAGTATTTCAAAGTTGCACAGTTACCTATTTGGGTTGCATAAACTGTTCTGTGGAGTGATCCTCTAAATTTTGGGATTTGTATTGAATCTGGTTCTCGGCCAGGTCTGGGGTCATGTCCTGCTGTTGCTAGACCACTTTTTCCTTGCTAGCACTGCTGCATTGCTGCTGGAAGATCAGAATGTTGCCTGGGCTTGGCATAGCAGCCCTGGACACCGTAAAATTGGGGTACATTTTTTCTTATTT
This sequence comes from Cheirogaleus medius, assembly GCA_008086735.1. Lineage (NCBI taxonomy): Eukaryota > Metazoa > Chordata > Mammalia > Primates > Cheirogaleidae > Cheirogaleus > Cheirogaleus medius. The sequence goes on along the minus strand of VBSM01003151.1, from coordinate 5,622,792 downwards.
TTTACAAAAATCTGGCCTATAAAACACCATCGCATAACCATCAGAGCTCAAGATGTATGGCATCAGAGCTCAAGGTGTATTTAAAGGAAAAAAAAACCAACCTCTGTGTTGACCTTAGTTTTGCTTTTGAAGAAAAGTAAGTAGCAGATTGTCCTATATACGTGAACAAGCAAACTATCTTCTTATCTTTTACTGCTATTCGCATTGGTTGCAGATGCCTCTAGGAGAATTGAATTACTGCCTAGTTTAAAGATGATATATTTTAGATTAATCACAGAAATAACTGCAAAAGGATGCCTTAAGGGCACATTACATTGCAGATGCAGCAGAAGCTAAATGCATTAGGGATACATGGGCAATATCTACTAGTAGGAAATATCAACACTGTTGGAATTGCAGCATGTTTCTTGGCTGACCTTTATATGGGGATACGTAACTCCCCTTCCTTAAATAGTATTTCATTGAGATGGGAAAAAGACTCCTGCTCTGCTTGGGCTTTTTTAGTACTCTGGCACTTCTCTTTAAATCTTTTCTTAGAATTCTTGTTTTGGTACTATGCAAAAGTGCCTTATATTGAGGCATTTTGAGTATGTCAAGCATGAAACTTCCATTGGATGTGTTCTAAAGTGGAACTAGCCTATTCTAAATTTTACACTTGCTAGATAGAGTAGTATTATAACTAGACAGCATTGTTGTTTGTAACAGCTGGCTAGTCTGTAGATGAGATTGATCAAGATGTTTTAGTTGTTGGTTTGTGCTTTTTTCTTTCCTCCATTTTTCTTTCCTCCTTTTCTTCTTTTCTTTCATTCTTCTGCTTCAGAACCTTATTTTCATCCTTTGACTCTGCATACTTTTCCTTGCCTCAGTATTTGAAGGAATTTTTTTTTTCTTTTTAGGCAGAGTATTGCTCCATCGCCCCAGGTAGAGTGTAGTGGCATCATCATAGTTTACTGCAACCTCAAAGTCCTGAACTCAGATGATCCTTCTGCCTCACCCTCTCCAGTAGCTGGGACTACAGGCGAGTGCCACTACACCCAGCTAATTTTTCTATTTTTGGTAGAGACGGGATCTCACTCTTGCTCAGGCTGGTCTTGAACTCCTGAGTTCAAGCAGTCCTCCCACCTCAGCCTCCCAGAGTGCGGGAGCTGCTGCACCCGGCCTGAAGGAAATTTTTAATAAAATCCATTTTTAGGTAAGCCAGCTGATACATAAGCAGTAACAGGTATAACTGGATAATCCCAGAGGGTAGCTATTATTATCAACTTTTAAAAGTGTATGAGATCATCAGTTTGGGATATTATTATAGGGTTGAGGATTGCCTCATGGGTGACCCTTCTTTCCTTTTCTACCTATATGTCTAGCTGTCTGTGTTAAATATTGACACTGTTGTCCACTTAAAAGATTATCTATCTATTGAACAGTAGGCTCCACAATGGCAGGGCATAGTACATACTCAAGGAATATTTCTTGAACAAATGCATGCACATGTACCTGTAACTACCCAGGATTGGGGAAACTAGATTTTTAAAAATATTTTGAAGGAAGAGGGTTGTTACTGGTAACACTTGACTTCTAATTCCTTCCCTCCTCAAATCAACATGTTATTGTGGTATGTTAGTTTTCAGCAATGATGTTTACAAGACCAAATAAAGTAGAGACTTGACCATTTCTTTCCTGCTTCCATGAGTCTGTGCCTAGTACGGTGATATCACTTTTATATTTAGGAAAGGCCAGATGATGGAATTGTCTTTACAACTTTTTGTTGTAATGTTAGAAGGCATAGTGACTTACTACCAAAGAAGCTTTAGTCTACCATATTCTTGTTTATGTTAATATATAGAGACCCCTTAACCAAATGGATTCTTTCTTCTAGATTTCTTTAAGAAAATTAGTTTTAATGTCTTCTAGACTTTTAAAATGTGATCTTAATACATAGGATTTTTTAAAATAAATGTTTTATGTTAGAATAATTTTAGATTACAGAAAATTTGTTAAAAGTAATTTATAAATTCTGTATAATGTATATCCAGCTTCCCCAAATGTTAACATTTTACATAACACTTTTGTAATACTATTAACTAATCTATAGAATTTATTTAGATTTACCTAGTTTTTCTATTAAAGTTTTTTTTCTGTTCCTGGACCCAAAATTATTATACTTGTTTATTTTAGAAAATGTATGTAGATGAAAATAAAACACAGTACAGGTAATCCTCCTACCCAGAGGCAACTATTGATATTTTTATTATATATCCTTCCATAATTTTTTCTAGAAAATACAAATCCATTCCCCCCCAAAATTTTGGGATTTCCCTAAAAGACAGATTTCAAAATGTATTTTATATACTGTTTTGCAACTTTTTTATTGTAATTTTTTTTTTTTTTGAGATAGGGTCTCCTCCTGTTGTAGCGTGATCATAGCTCGCTGCAGCATTGAACTCCTAGGCTCAAGTGATTCTCTTGCCTCACCCTCCTGAGTAGCTGGGACTGCAGGCGTGCACCACCATTCTCAGCTAATTAAAAAAACATTTTTTTTTTTTTGTAGAGACAGGGTCTCACTCTGTTGTCCACGCTGGTCTTGAACTCCTGGCGTCAAGTGATCCTCCCACCTTGGCCTCCCAAAGTGCTGGGATTAGAGGTGTGAGCCATTGTGCCTGGCCCAATTTTTTTGTTTTTAAAATTTCTAGGTTTCAAGCAATTTGGTTTTTTATACTTAATATAGCGTTTACTTTTTTTGTGTGAAACTTCTCACATCTGCAATTTTTAATATAGTTATGCAGTTATACATTGCTTAACAACAGGGATAGGTTCTGAGAAATGCATCATTAGGTGATTTCATCGGTGTGTGAACATCACAGAGTGTACTTACACGAACCTAGATGGTATACCCTACTACACACCTAGACTATATGGTACAAGCCTGTGGCTCCTAAACTATAAACCTGTACAGCATATTACTGTACCGAATGCTATAGGCAACTATAACACAATAGTAAGTATTTGTGTATCTAAACATGTAAACCTAAAAAAGGTACAATAAAAATATGGTATAAAAGATAAAAAATGAGCCTGGTGCGGTGGCTCACGCCTATAATCCTAGCACTCTGGGAGGCCGAGGCGG
>VBSM01003151.1:5595468-5606008 GCA_008086735.1 Cheirogaleus medius | reverse complement strand
AGCAATCCTCCCGCCTTGGCCTCCCAGAGTGCTAGGATTACAGGCGTGAGCTACGGCGCTCAGCCCCTGTATTATTTCTTGATATCACCTTTTCTAAGCTTTGAACTATATTCTTACATGGCAGTTTTCATCTATTACTACTTGCCAATATATGATTTATGTATATTTATCTAAAATAAGACCTATAAAGGACCATTGCATAGGGAATTGTTTTGAAAAGGACTTACCAGAATTTACTTTTAGATTTGAAAAATAAGTACTTAATATTTTCCACTATTTTCTGATACATTCTCTTTTAAACTTATTAAGATTGGTTTTTGAGATGTTAAGTACAGGAGGATGATTCATCATGCTTGAAACATTTCCAATAGATGTTATCACAAGTTTAGTATTGACTTTACTTGTGGAAGAATGTTTTCAAAATGTTGGTTAACAGACTAACTTATTTGCAGAGAAGGCCAAAGCCAAACACATAAATGGTTTATGGATAAGTCTGTCTCAAAATATGAGGGTTGTCTGAAGTTGAACAAGATTGCCTTGTATTTGTATCACTTTTTACTTTTTTTGGTATCTCTTTTTCCTCTCCTATTGGCTGCATGCACATTGTCCTACTCCTTGGCATTTGGTGCTGCCTTCCTCTCTATTTGTAAGACGATAAATCCTTGATGCTGTATTATCTCTTTTGTTCATGCCACCAGGTTATTGTTAGGTAGAAACAAACCATATTATATGCTTCAATCTGTTAAAAATTTACCAAGCTAAGGCTTTCTAACTTCCTTACATTACAAAATGCATATCTGTGAAAGTAAAAAGTTTGATTAAAGTTTTCATTATAATTTTAGCTAGATCATCCGTATTCCTTCCTGATCATTTGTAAATGGAACCTACATGGTGGCAATCTGCTTAGTTTTTATATTAAATTATTTCTTCAATTTATGTTAATAGAATGACTTTAAAAGGAGGGTGCTATTTTGTAGTGGCAGTGTTAGGAGAGAGGAGGGTGCAGGATCAGTTTTTTTTGTTGTTTTTGTGTAGTAAAACTCGATTAGGCTAAATTAGAAAATGTAATTTGATTTCCTTTTCTCTGCTGGGTAGCTATTACTTTCTTTCATTTTTTTATGATGAAAGAAATGGCCTTCAAGGTTATAGGCATTGAGTTAAATTCTATCTTTCTTTTATATTAAAGAACCACTGAGAGTTGATTCTTCTGCCCAGCTAATTTGGGGCTATAAGACTAGAAATGAATAGAAGGTTGAAGCTGGGGCTATCATCCAGCTTGGAGAATTCTCTGACACTCATTTATCCTCTCTAGTCCAAGTGTCAAGTGTTGACTATCCTTTGCAAATATTTATTTATGGAGCTATTTTCCAAATTAAGAAAACTAGTGGGTAGTTTTATATTTTTCCCCATTCCTCTCCCCTGCATCTTCCCCCTTACCTATAGATCATTTTGTAGAAGGGTGGTTTTTGTCATTTTTTTAGTTATCGGAATTATCTGTGGGGGAAATATATACATTTGTATATAGAACTATGAAGTTTCTCCTTCCCAAAATTCTCCTTGTGAGCTCTCTGGATCTTATTTTAATATGTATATGCAGCCCCACCCCCCCTTCATGTTAACAGCAAATGTTATCCTTCTGGGAGAGAATTAAGAAAATATTAAATAGCATGATTTCTGTTTAGATGCAGTCTAAACCATTTGTGTTTGGATATATAGATACTATATGCAGTACCCCCACCCCAAAAGTAGATTGTGGAGATTAACTTGAAGTTGAAAGTATTAATAGTTCTATCAAAGCAAAATACTATTAGTAACTAACCTCAGTTAGTGATAGATCTGAGTATTCATTTTTTCCTTTATCCTTCTAATGGTACCAAAGGAGAAAATTAACTGTTCGAGTTAACACCAGGTACTTAGTGTGGTGATTACAGTTATGTGGATGTTTGTTTTTATGACTTCCATTGGGGTGTCTAGATTTTTTAAAGAAAAACTTGAAGGGTTATTCTTGTAACATTATCATATGCAAGTAGTAGTGAATGCTGCTGGATGGAATAAAACCTCAGTTCTTCAGAATCCCAAGCTGAGTTGAAATGTAAGTAAGCAATATCAAATTACTGAAGGGCCTTATTTTACTTTTCTGAGTATTCAGGCAGTAACTAGTTTTCTCCTGCATTTTCCAAAATATGTCAACCTTCAACCATCAACTGACCCTTAAACCTTTTTGGTGTACATATCTTGTAAAACGTCACAAACATGATCTGTTTATAAATTGAGAGAAGATGAAAATATCTTTAGGTGTCTACTTAGACCAGTGTTATATTTGTATTTGGAAAGAACCTTGCATTGTTTAAAGGAAATTATTCATTTTTGGTTTGATGACAAAATAGATGCTTCCAGGCATTGGGGTGTGGGGATGCCTGTCTTGGTAGATTGACTAGTTTGCTGTGGTCAGACATTGTCTCTGTCTCTGTCTCTGAGCTTGGCTCTGGTCCTAACAGTTGGGGAGTCACAGATACAAATAAAACCATTAAGAACATAGAGTTCTTAATGGTTCCCATAGAGTTTCGACTACTGTCTCTTAGAGCCTGGCTCGGTTACTTTTCTCTCTCTCTCTTTTTTTTTTTTATTTCAGCATATTATGAAGTAGAACTACCATTTGATCCAGCAATCCCATTACTGGGCATCTACCCAAATTAAAAAAAAAAAAGATATTCTATAAAAAAAAACATCAGTTACTCTTCTGAGATCCTAATATCACTACTTATAGTTAAACACTCATCTGCTCATCTGCAGCTATTTCTTATTATTCCTTTGGTACCTGGCTTATAATGAACTAAGGTGCACAGATAATGTGAACTAGCACTTGAATCTCCTTTTCTTTTTCTTTCTTTCTTTTTTTTTTTGAAACACGGTCTTGCTATTTTGCCCAGGCTGGTCTCGAACTCCTGGCCTCAGGTGATCCTTCTGCCTCAGCCTCCCTAGTCGCTGGGATTATGATTTTTCTTTTAAAAGGGTACTTTTCTTGTGTCATGGTATTCATAAATGTTGTCTCTTATTACAGATTGAAATCACAGAAGATACACGTGTTGTTCTTAAGAGAAAAAGAGGAAATCTGTAAGTATTTGTCCTTTAGAAATTCTAAACGTGTAATTTTATCAGTGTTTTTGAGAAAATTAAATGATCATGCTAACAAGCATCATGGCTCTCTGTATAGTGGAAAAACTCTACCAATATTTATGATTGTGTTACAAAGGTAATATTTGGAAAAGCAAAATAGGAAACCATTTTACCCTGTGCAACTTTTAAAATTTAAACCATTTGCCATTATTTATAACAGGGCAAATGCTAATTAAAATCCAAATAAAATCTTTTTCTTTGAGTCTACCCCAAAATGGAGTCACAGATTGGAGTTCCATTTCTGACTACTGAGGCTTACAGATTATGTTTTTTTGACCAGCTGCTTAGCCTCTCATTGTCTCAGTTTCCTCATCTGTAAAATGGGCTTAATAGTAAGTATACAATCAATGGTTCATTATTGTTGATGAAGTTAAATCTGTAGCAGTTTATACTTGCTCCAATAAATTGAAGCTTATTTTAACACAATGGCTATTTCTCAAACTGATTTAAGTATATTTCTAACATTCATAAATTTAAGTATTAGCACTGTCCTTCATTGAGGTTTCTACCCTGAACCATAATATAAGTAAAAGAAATACAACAGAGCACCTAAAATTCAAATCATAGTGTTTGAGCCTTGGACCTTGAAATATACCTAGTCCAGTGGTTCCCAAATGTTGATTTTTAGACCCATGTTGGTTAGTGAAGAAGTTTTTACTGGTCCATGGTGAAGTAAGGAAAATAAGGACGGCAGGTCATGAGTTTTTTTAAAGCTAAACATTTTTAATTTAAAGGATTGCTTATTCTATGGGATATATCCTTTTAATTTGGGGGAGTTCAACATGTTATTTATTTTATGAAGTGGTGGTGGTAATGAATAGTAGGGCTTTTTTTTTGATGTCCATACCTGGTAAAAAGTTGGTGGCTCTGTGTCATTTTCCCCCCATCATTCTTCTTTCTTTTAATTTTATTTTTTACTGGTTTGTGATAGCTGTGATATCTTTAAAGCTGAACTCACCTTTCTCATTTTACAGATGAGAAAACAGACATTGAGAGGTTCCTTAATTTGTTCCAGGTCTTACAGCTCAGCAGCTCCTGAAACAAGGACAAAAGCCTGTATCAGATGCTGCCTCTCTAGAATTTCTCGTCTTCAGAAAATTGCTTTCATTATAATAGGTTATGAACTTGAAACAGAAGATCTAGTAGTTCTTATGCGCTAATAACTATTTTTGATTTCCAAATATAAAGAAATTCAAAAGACTTAATATTCTTATATAGCTAGGTGCTGAAGTCCACTGATTAGCCTGCATTTGAAAAATCTTAAACATGGCCAAAGATTTTCATCAGCAGGCCAGAATTAGCTGTCTCTGAATTCAGCTACTTAGGTTACATGCTATCCCATGCTTGACAAAAGAGGTAAGATAGCAAGAAGGTTAGCAGATTGGTGCCATTGTGAGGGTACCCACAGAGAGTACTGTTTCTCCCTCACGGACGCACACCTACACACACAGATACACATTTATAGCAAGAACCTGCAGCCTATCTAGATTTCAAAGGGAAAAAACTGCCAAGGTGAAGAGTAGGAGTTGCTAGAATTATTGGCAGGAGCATCTGGCCAGTTTTCAGGAGTTTACAGGCAGTAGTGCCCTGTGGTACTTCAGAGGCTCCCCATCAATTGCCTTAGCTTTCCCTCAGCTATCCCAGAATATGTTTCAAAACTGAAATAATTAATTCCCTCATCACCTTTGCCTCACTCACCTTAGTAAATCATGAGCCAGGTAAACAAACGAACGTGAAGAGAAAGAGTAGAACAGAATGCAATCCCGTCCCTAACGTGGAGATGTTACCTCTAGGAGTACTTTTCCATGGCTTGTTGTATTTGGCTTTGTGTGGCTTCCTTCTTTCGTGAAGAGTTCTTTAATTTCTGAAATGTCAGACACATCCATAACGAAATGCTAGCAAGGGTAAAAATGCATTTTTGAATTATCTGCTGTCTCTAGAATATGTGCCCTCCTGTTCTTTAATAGGGCTAATACGTGGGTGTTGACTGAATGGCCATAAGATTTTGATCTTCAACAGATCTATCAGTCTTTAAGTTCTTTTATTAGTCTCAATTATAAGGTATATTTAACATTGAAGAGCAAAGTGAGGTTGTTTTTTTTTAAACCATGATACAGTTTCACATTATGATGGTCAGGCAGCTGAATTATAGTCACTTACTTGGCCATTTTACGTGAACTGCTTTAAGATTACATTGTTGCATAATTTTTAACAGAATAAAGTACTGGAAAACAACATTGGCAAAGAACTAACCCATTAAACTGGCTCCTCTAGCAAATGGGGAGGGCAAGTCATGTGGCAAAAAAGGCCTAATTGCAAAATTCCCTGTAACACAAAGCTACTCCTGTGGGAAATACTGCTGGTTACAGATTATTTTGGAGCCTACGCCCACGGTTGACAGCCCTCAGTTGTATTACGTTATGATAATAAATATGTAAGATGACAGGAGATAGATATATATCCGATAGATAGTATGTATATTCCTCAATTGAATAAAACACGTTTATTATAACTATAAGTTAAAGTTCAATTTTATAACCTGGGTCTTTTTGGTTAACTTATGTTAAAATCATAAATGTGTTCTGATAGAGAAAAAGCACCCAGTAAATTGAAGACTTTACAGATGAAATGAAAGTCTATTCCATGGTGTGATGAACAGTTTAATTTTAGCAGCAAGGTTTTGTGTACAGGGACCTGTAGCAGTTAGTTTTTAGCAGTAGCTGTACAACATTAACATTGTGCTGTCTGCTCTGCTTTGATCTGTCCAAACACATATCACTCAGAACTTAGTTTTTCTTTCCTTTTCATGAGGTTTAATAAAGTCGGATTGTAACATCATGCTTTGCCGGTAGGTGCCATTTCTGGTATGATTTATGCTCAGAATTCCTTAAATGTAAGCTTTGGATTAAGTTATATACAACCAATTTTCAATTTTAGAAATGTACATATTTAAAAATCAAGTGTGTCTTGATCATGTAAAATGAGGAATATATATATATATATAATTATATGCAGTGTATGTGAAGTGTGTAGGCAGCAACAGTTGGCTCCTAGATCTCTTCATTTTAACATACCTAGATAGGATCCCGATTATAACATCCTATATGACCTAGAAACAACATTATCTGATGCATGCTGGGGATGTTCTTAAGGCATTATGGGAGGGAACTTATGGTAGAGCATGAAGGAACATCTTGAACATGGCAGCTGAGGTGCTATCTTTGCTGGGAAAAGCTGGAAAGAGACTGGCAGGATGGCGACTTCAGGATTTAATACTTCTCCAGGTGATAAAGTAAACAGGTTCGATTAATCTTGTGAGAGACACGCCCAAAGATCATTCATAGTTGTGAGAGGCTTTCAGTCAAACTAGCTAGGCATAGGTGTAATGTGTTGTAGGATATCTATTCATATTCGGTTTTTTGTTTTAAAATGTATTTATTACAATTACTGTATGCTTGTTTAAAGTTTGATTGTACAGGTTATTTCATATTGATTAAACTGATCATTATTTTGCAGTATAACAGCTTGGATCAGATGTGACAAGGGGCTAACTGATACATATGTTTTACATGATTAGTCTTGCAGACTGATAGCAAAAGATCCTGCTAGCTGCTCTTAATGCCTTTATTTTCTTAAAATATTGACATTTTGTGAGTTTTAATGTTAAAGGATAAAGTTAATTATATTGTAATATCTCCTGTAAAGTTTGATTCCATTTACCAAATGCAACTATGCTGTTTTTAATATAGTAGTTGAGCTTTCTCTTATGTTTTAAAATCACTTGGAAGTTTTTAATAGTGTGTGAAAGAAAATAAGATTTTAAAAAAGCACTCCACCCCTTTACAAAAGTCTATATGATGCAATGTCTATTTAGAAATATGATCTTGTAAAGTACAACAGGTATTCTTATCTGTTTAATCTCTTGGCACTTTTATAATTGGTTTTTGATTTAATATTTAGTGGGTTATAGATAGTTAATCCTTTTCAGAAAGCAAATTGTCTCTTTATTTGGTGCTTAAATTACTCTTAAATAATGTGACTTAAAAATGAGATTTCTTAAAGTAGCAGTTATATAGTTAATTATCGATTTTCAAATTGGCATTTTTTCTTTTTTACATTTTTGTAAGATACTATGTCAAGGACAAAGTTAATTTGCCACGATCGTGTGTTTCAACTTGGCAGATGCATGGATCCTTGTTTGGTTTAGTCCATTCTCTAAAACTTTTGAAAAATGTCTTGGTGTTAACCAACTTCACTTTGTTGGTTTTTCTCTTTCATTCTTAAATTGTTGTTCTGTCACATGCTTCTGAGGGAGATGGTTTCTTCTTTTAAATTCAGACTTTAATCAGTATGTAGTGTTTATTTACTTTGTGTACTAGAGCTTAATGTATCACTAATGCTTTTTGTGTTTAACCTATCTCAGAGTGTTTGAAGTAACTGGAATGAAATACTTATAATTAAACTTGTCCTCAGAACAAAAAACAAAATAAAAGTGCTTCTGATTTTTCACTAAAACTTCTAGGATTCACTGGACATCTAAAGAGCTCCCCCAACCCCATAAAATGTCTTAGGATGTAGGACAGATCAGTGCTCAAAATTGTTGCCAGTATTTCTTCATACACAAAGTTTGTCGCTCTCAACTATTTAGATTATACCAGCATGACCAGATTCATAGGCAATAGAGCTAAAAGCATGGATGTTAAAATCAGATAGACCTGGGTCCAAATCCCTATTCAGCTGTGCTACCTTGGGCAAATTACTTAATCTCTTTGAGTCTGTTATATCTATAAAATGAGGGTACTACCTCAAAGGGGTTTTCTGAAGGCTTAAATGAAGGTATCTAAAGGACTTAGCACAGTGCTGAGCCCATAGTAAATGCTCAGTCAGTGGTTATTAACATGATTCCCATTTGAAATGGTAAGCTTCGACAGGAGCAATTAAGTATCCCATGACTAAAGATGATGCCTTGCCTTTTTCTCTCTGACATGCAAATACATTACTTGATCTCAAGGAAGCACAACTCAGAGTTCATGTCCTACTAATGGTGGGACAGCAGTATCACAGGAAAATGACAGGAAAATGCACATAGTGCAAATTGTGTAACCATCCTGTTTTATAACACCAATCTTTTCCCTCTGTGCAACAGGCAGTTTTTCCAGTTTTACATTTTCTATTAAGCAACTAACATGTTCAAATTTATTTTACTTACCAGGGATTTTTTTTTTTTTTGAGACAGAGTCTCACTCTGTTGCCCGGGCTAGAGTGCCATGGCGTCAGCCTCACTCACAGCAACCTCAAACTTCTACTTACCAGGGATTTTAAGAGTATAGTATTTCCTAGGACATTGGCATGGACAAGTGATTGTTTTTTAAGATGACTAAAGTTAGCTGCCTTCAGGTTAATGTACTGGCATATATTTTTACTTTATATTGCAGAAAAATTCCACGAATGGTCTTATTTCATTCAGCAAATTTCATTCAGCTAACACATGGAGGTGTACTGTTCCAGTTGCTGAGGATTCAGGAGCAAACAACTAAAGACAGACTCTCATGGAGCTTATATACTAATGGGGACATAAACAATAAACATTAAAAATAAAACATGGTATAAATAACAAAAAATGTTAAGGAGAAAAATAATTTAAGAAAGGAAAAGAAAGTGTTGGGCCTGGAATGTAAAAAGAGAGTGTCTGGAGAAGGCCTTGCTGAGAAAGTGTTATTTGAGTAAAGACTCGTTCTTAGTCAAACTTCACAGCAGACACTGAGGTTAGAACCCAGATCACCTAACGCAGTTTAGCACATTTACTACCCAAGATATCAGACTTTCTCTTTAGACAATTCCTTTTCCCTCAATACGATATCAGGGTGTTTAATCTTGAGTTGCCAAATCATCATATGCACTTCTTTTATGGTCTAATTGCATTCTTGTAAAGTTGACTATGATATAATTCATTTTTCCCCATTGACTTAGATCATAAAAGTGGAGTAGTGGTTGACATAGCATTAAAAGCATTTACTACACTGCTCACTGTTTTTGAAATACATTCTGCACTGTTCTGCCCCCATCCATTTGCTCATCCATTTTTTCTCTCTTGCTAGGACTGCCGTCATTTCCCAGTTTGTCCCCTTCTTTTGAAAATATACTCATCCTTCATGCCTGTCTCAAATACTGTTTTTTGTGAAACCTTTCTTAATGGTTGTACTTCCTTCCTCATCCTTTTTTTTTTCATCCAAACTGGATGCAATTTCCCCCCCTGTTTTGAATATCTGTAGCATTTTGTCTTGCTTCCCTTGTGGGACTTATATTCTGCCTTATGTTTATTTGTGAGCTGGTCTCTCTGCTCCCTACCATGCATATGAATACATATGTCCATGCATACAAAGGACCGAGGGCATTTTTTTTTTTTTTTGAGACAGAGTCTCACTCTGTTGCCTGGGCTAGAGTGCCGTGGCATCAGCCTAGCTCACAGCTACCTCAAACTCCTGGGCTCAGGCGGTCCTCCTGCCTCAGCCTCCCGGGTGGCGGGGACTACAGGCATGTGGCACCATGCCCGGCTAATTTTTTCTATATATTTTTAGTTGTCCAATTAATTTCTTTCTATTTTTAGTAGAGACAAGGTCTCACTCTTGCTCAGGCTGGTCTCGAACTCCTGACCTTGAGCCATCTGCCTGCCTCGGCCTCCCAGAGTGCTAGGATTACAGGCACCGAGGGAATATTTTACTCAGCTTTGTATTCAGTGCTCAGCACCATACCATTACACACCAGCTCTTTTGAAGTAAAGTGACATGTTCAAATCTTTTTTGAAGTGAATTCATCAATAGACTGAGTGTAACCCCAGAAAACCTCTGATAAGGAAGAAATTTAAAATGATAGGAAAAACTGGGCAGAGGCTGGCTGGTGTGCTTGAAAGTGTATGGGGTGCTCAATTTGTGCTCTGTAACTCGTTTTCTTCTCTGCTAAGATGAGGGAGTAGATAATATCTGTAGTTCAAATATTCTGCTGAATTGGAGGTTCCAAGGAGTCCCTTCATCTATGCTTGTGTTTTTATATCCATGTAAGATTTTATTTAAATGGATTATTCATTACCCCCTCACCACTGCCAGAAAGAATTTGAAAACCTCTGGACTAAATGGTGTTTCTGGTTTCTCCTCACCTGAATGTTCTTTGAATGTGTGTGTGTGTGTGTGTGTGTGAGTGTGAGTGTGTGTTTATGCATATATCTCCATACTAAGCACTATGAGGCTCACATAGAGGATATTCTTCTTCTAAGACTTAAGGCAAACATGTATAAAAAATGAAATGTGGCCAAGCGCGGTTGCTCATGCCTGTAATCCTAGCACTCTGGGAGGCTGAGGCGGGTGGA
>VBSM01003151.1:5580207-5595368 GCA_008086735.1 Cheirogaleus medius | reverse complement strand
AAAAAAAAAAAAAAGAAAAGAAAAAAAGAAATGTGTATGGTATCATGAATAATTAAAAGACATGCAGTGCTGTTTAAATCCAACTAAATTATAAGCCCTTCAAAAGCTATTTTCTATTCCTTTATATTTAATATGTCTTTAGCTCTAAGTCTGACAATTTCTCAGTTTAGTGTGGGATGGCACTCACCCCTTAGGGGCATTTTATACATTTAAAGATATGCTTTTTTGCTTTCTAATATTGTCCCTAAGAATTTATATATTGAAATAAGTATTTTTATATCAAATTAATTTTCTTTGGTACTCCTTTATATTACCAGTAAGAAATTATTTTAAAATATTGTATGTAGGTAGATTATCATCTGTGACTATCTTTTAATGTTTATGAATGGGAATTATAAAATATTTGTTATAAGAAAGAGGTATTGGGTTTGATAGGGTTGAGAACTACTGGTCTGTAATGTATACTAAGGTGCCCAGATGTTTGGAAATGATGGTAACATAATCAAATATCAGATTGAGTGGTAGATACTGCTAATTCTGTAGGACATTAGAAAAAGGAAAGATTTTTGTGGACTTAGGTAGTCATGTAATCTTCAATGGGAGGAGAGGGTTGTTATAGGGATCTTGCATATTGAGGACCAGGTACTGTGACAGACATTTGACACACCTTATCTTGAAGAAATAAATGAAGGGGCTTGCCAAAGAGACTGAGAAAGTAATTTCTAGGTAGGGTAAATCATAGAATTAAAAGTTGAGAGAGCCCTATGCATGTATGCCAGTCATTCTTAGTTCAGGGTTGTTGTCACCCTTTGAAGTTTGTGGATGCATTTAAAGGAATTTGTGAATCCCTTGAAATTGTGTATATCACTTAGCATATCTTTCAGAGGGGAATTCGGTTTATAGTTCTCATTGGATTCTCAAAGGGGCCCATCATCTCTAAGAGGTTAAGGCCTACTGATCTAGTCTGATCTCAGACTCAGGAAGATGGTTTGCTGAAGGCTACACAGCCAGTTAGTGACAGAAATGAGGACTTAAACCCAGTGACTTCTAGTTTCTTGCTCATTTCACCGCACTTTGCTGAAGGACATGAAAAAAGGCACAGGCAGGATTAAGCTACCATTTTGTAGTAATTGGTGTAAAAACAAAGAACTAGCCTTGGGTCAATTGAATTAAGTCTGTCATTCTGTTTCCAACAGTTGCAGAAGGATGGGCTTCAGTTTGTGTCTTCAAAGTGAACAAATTTTTTAATTTTTACAGTTGGAATATGCTGGCACTCACCAAAATAGCTTTCTCAGCTGAAGGCAAACGCCCTGAGAGATATTATCATCCTTGAGGCTGTTTCTGCAGTTCTTTCCCAATGGCACTGGTTTTCTGACCTGTAGTAGCCCCCAGTTTTCTGCCTAATCAAATCAATATTACTTTGCCTGATTTATCAGATCCTGTAACTGCTATAGCCTATTTAGCCAACATGGACCCTGTGCCCCAATCAGGCTAGTATCCTTGCTATTGGTACTCCCTTCTCTCCCAAAGTCCTTTCATTCCCACCTTTGTTTCTTTCTTCATGTGCTTCCCCAGTCTGGAATGTACTCCATTCTTCCTTTATTTCCAGATGCCCACATAAGGCACAGCACGATTCTAATCTCCACAAAGCCTCTTCCACTCTTGGCCATTTTGCACTTCCTCTGAACTCGTCTTGCATTTCTTGCTTATACTGTACATGCTAGAACTTTGTTATGTATCACCACACGGCTTTTCGGTGGACATTCTTAGTGATCACCATGGGAGTTGGGGTTCCAGGAATTCTGGGGTGGGACTCTGGGCATCCCTAATCCCTGCTTCAGCCAGGGCAGTTCCACTTTGGTGATATATATGGGCAGGCCTGCATGAGTTTTTATTCGAAGAAATGGTTTGGCTGCTCTCCCTGTCCCCATCCCCTAGAAATTTGAAAAACACTGGCTCTATCTTATGTGCTAATTGCCTCATAAGCATTAACTCATAATGGGCAAGGACCAGGACTTAGTACTACTTCAGACTTATACTACTCTTCCCAAGCAACTGGTGCAATTTTGAGCACAATTGAAAGTTGACACTTAGGAAATGATTTTACAATTGTATTGCTCTCATTTTGGTAATAGAAGATAGTGAATAGTATTACTTCAGAAATTTACCTTTTTTTAATTTTTTTGAGATAGGATCTTCGTCTGTTGCCCAGGCTGGAGTGTAGTTGACATGATCATAGCTCACTGTAGCCTTAAACTTCTGGGCTCAAGCAATCCTCCCGCCTCAGCCTCCCAAGCAGCTGAGACTACAGGCATGCACCACCATGGTTGGCTAATTAAAAAAAAATTTTTTAAGAGACGGTGGGGTCTCGCTATGTTGCCCAGGCTGGTCTTGAACTCCTGGCCTCAAGTGATCCTCCTGTCCCAGTCTCTCAAAGTACTAGGATGACAGGAACGAGCCATGGTGCCTAGCCTAGAAACTTACGTTAATAAAGAACTCAAAATAATATTTCTGGGTTGATCTGAGAGAAATAGACCTACGTTGGTAGTTTCCCCCCACTTTGGGGTATAAAACATAACCCTATTTAAAGATGTCTATTTTATATACACATATGTAAGACAAACCTCATTATTGGCATACCCTACTCTCCCAAAATTTGGCCAAACATAAATATCATTTTCATGCAGTAATGTAAGCATTAATGTGCTGTTACTTAACTGACAAAATGATGTGCACATTATCAGTACACCTAGAGACCTAGAAAAAAAATGCCAGTCTTTCAGACCAGTTATTTCAGCTTTCTGTATCAAATCAATTATATAAACTAATAAAGACCCGAGTATTTAAATCAATTGTGCTATCAACCTGTTAATAATCTTTTGTTTTTTTTTTTCTTGCTCTCTGCCTGGTCCATTGTCTTCACCCTACAGGTGTACTTTATTGTCGGCTTCCAAAGATTACTAACTCTTGTCTGTATCACTAAGATTGAACTGCCTTGGCTATACTGCTACTCTTACTGCTGCTTCCATTATTGCCTTCTTCAGCAAAGTAAGGCTTTCAGAAGCCAAAGAATAACAAGAAATAAGCACCATTTTAGAAGCCTTTCCACTATGAAACTTAAGCTAAATGTGCTCACCATTATTTTGCTGCCTGTCCACTTGTTAATAACAATATACAGTGCCCTTATATTTATTCCATGGTATTTTCTTACCAATGCCAAGAAGAAAAACGCTATGGCAAAGAGAATAAAAGCTAAGCCCACTTCAGACAAACCTGGAAGTCCATATCGCTCTGTCACGCACTTCGACTCGCTAGCTGTCATAGACATCCCTGGAGCAGACACTCTGGATAAATTATTTGACCATGCTGTATCCAAATTTGGGAAGAAGGACAGCCTTGGGACCAGGGAAATCTTAAGTGAAGAAAATGAAATGCAGCCAAATGGAAAAGTTTTTAAGAAGGTAAAGCATTTTTGTGCTTTTCATTTTTTTAAAATATGAAGGCACATTTTATTTTATCATAAATTGGATGTATTTTAAATACACAGGCTTTCTATTATAATGCCATGTAACTAATTCTAGAAGGTGCTCATAGCTTCTGTATACGCACTTAAGGGCATTTTTAGAGTTTACACTTTGGAGAGTATTTTAATTGCTTGTTTGAATAAATATACTAATATTAGAGAATGTCTTACTTTAACAGTTAATTCTTGGAAATTATAAATGGATCAACTATCTTGAAGTGAACCTCAGAGTGAATAACTTTGGTAGTGGACTCACTGCACTGGGACTAAAACCAAAGAACACCATTGCCATTTTCTGTGAGACCAGGGCCGAATGGATGATTGCTGCACAGACTTGCTTTAAGTACAACTTTCCTCGTAAGTGCCTTGTGTTTTTGGAGGGGGAGAAGGGAGCTTTGTGAAAATTGTTCTGCGATGCTCCTGTTTTTTTAAGTAGGGTTTTTTTTAAAGCTATTTTCTGTATAAATTATATCCATAAAACATAATAATGTATGTAATAATGTGGTTAAAAGATATCCAGTAACTGCTATTACATGTGGTAACTTCTAAGAGCTAGTATGGAAATTGGAAGCTTAATGAGTAGAGTTTAGAATTTTACTTTTCAAGTGGAAATGAATTGTACCTGAAAGATTGGGGCTTGGGGATATTTTTCGGAGGTGATAGACAAAATAATTAAAACAACAAAAAACATTGCTTTGGAAAATTCTAGTTCATTGTTTCACTTTGAGACCGCTTATTTGACTTATTCCACTTTACACGTGAAATAAGCTTGTGATAGCTTGAATTAGCATATGTTAGACAGAAGGTGAAATTGAGTATATACTTAAGCATTTGTTTTTGCCATTGTGTGAGAAATAAAAATTGAGTCCAGAACAATGGCTTGACACATACTACGTACTCAGTTGTTTATTGAATGGAATAGAACCCTGTAGGTTTGTTTAGTTTAGGAATCAAGAGTTTGCATTTCAAACAAACAATAATAGATAATATGAAAATGATCCCTTATGTACCCATCACCCACTTTCAACAATCAACAGCTCATGAAAAGTGGCTATTCTTTTTTTTTTTTGAGACAGAGTCTCACTCTGTGGCCCGGGCTAGAGTGCCATGGCGTCAGCCTAGCTCACAGCAACCTCAAACTCCTGGGCTCAAGCAATCCTTCTGCCTCAGCCTCCCGAGTAGCTGGGACTACAGGCATGTGCCACCATGCCCGGCTAATTTTTTCTATATTTTAGTTGGCCAATTAATTTCTTTCTATTTTTAGTAGAGATGGAGTCTTGCTCTTGCTCAGGCTGGTTTCGAACTCCTGAGCTCAAATGATCCGCCCACCTCGGCCTCCCAGAGTGCTAGGATTACAGGCGTGAGCCACCACGCCCGGCCGAAAAGTGGCTATTCTTAATCATGTTACTGTTTCTTGTTACTAGCCTAGAGCTGAATTTCTAAGTCTGTTCTAGCAGAAGTGCTTTGATTCTGAGTTTCAGTTTATGTTATCTTCGTCTGGTGGCTCCTACAGGAGTAGATCTCCTTAACTCCTCCAGTTAAGGTGTGAAGGTCACCAATCAAATTAGACATTGAACCCACCAAAAAAGCTTCTTGAAAGGAGTAAGGACTTTATTTGAAGCTGATCTTCTGACTAGAGATCCTTAAAATTTTCAAGGACATATCCATTCTCTGGGGCTATGACCAATGAAAGGGTGTGCTAGTAGGGAGCTAGCTGGTCCAACTCTGACCTGGATGAATAGTTCAGCCAGGAATTGTTGGCCTTGAACATCTTAATTGACTGATTTTTGACTAGGTGTGGCAATGTCAGTATTTCTGGGTTTCTTCAAGTTTAGAAAGTTAGAGTTCTTGGAAGGTTTTAAGGAAAACTTTGGGTTGTCAGGGAATTTGAAGCAAGGTTGAAGGGTAATAGCAGAGACTATGAAATCAAATTAAATTATAAAATGTCTGTGTGTCTGTAAGTGTGCCTATCATTGAAGACTGACTTAAATAATATATCTTTCTAATAAATGTTTATCATTTAATATTTAAGTGATATTTTTATTTTTTGTTATATAGTTGTGACTTTATATGCCACACTTGGCAAAGATGCAGTAGTTCATGGGCTAAATGAATCTGAGGCCGCCTATCTTATTACTAGTGTTGAACTTCTAGAAAGTAAACTGAAGGTAAATATGAAATTTTCTTTTCATTCATGATAGTGTTATCTGGTGGGACAAGAAAATGTTCAGTAAGTGAATTTTTGTTGCAGGCCCAAATTTAATTGCTGGGTTTTTTTTGTGCTCAACAGACTGCATTGTTAGATATCAGTTGTGTCAAACACATCATTTATGTGGACAATAAGACTATCAATAAAGCAGAATACCCTGAAGGATTTGAGATTCACAGCATGCAATCAGTAGAGGAGTTGGGATCCAAGCCAGAAAACTGTAAGTAAAGCAGTTAAAACAAATTTATTTACCTACCCAAGGTTTGTTATTTCAGTAGGTTAGGAAAAGAAGTGACATGAGTGAATACACTAAAATTCTTTGCATGGAAAAAAAAAGTTTTAAAACTTTAAAAACTGTCAAAACCACATATGATTAAGATTTTCCCTCCCTATCTCCTCAAAAAGGTAAGCACTATTTAAAATTTACCAAATAATTAAGATGTAATCACTGGTTCAGACTTTATGGCAGTTGCTGCCAAACTTTATTTTTAAACTATATTAGAAGGTAGGAACAGGTAGGAAAAAAAATAGCCCACTATAACTTTCCAATTTGGACTTCATAAAGAGAATAGATCTCAGGCCTTCTGTTTAGTACACTCTTTTTTTTTTTTTTTTTTTTTTTTTTTTTTTTTTTTTGGAGACAGGGTCTTGCTCTATCTCCTGGGCTAGTGGCATCAGCCTAGCTCACAGCAACTTCAAACTCCTGGGCTTGAGCGATCCTCCTGCCTCAGCCTCCCAAGTAGCTGAGCCTACAGGTGTGTGCACCACCATGCCTGGCTAATTTTTCTATTTTATGTAGAGATGGGGCCTCACTTTTTGCTCTGGCTGATCTTGAACTCTTGGCCTTCCACCTGAGCTTC
The DNA here is from genome assembly GCA_008086735.1 of Cheirogaleus medius. NCBI lineage: Eukaryota > Metazoa > Chordata > Mammalia > Primates > Cheirogaleidae > Cheirogaleus > Cheirogaleus medius. The sequence goes on along the minus strand of VBSM01003151.1, from coordinate 5,588,776 downwards.
CCAAAGTGCTAGGGTTATAGGTATAAGCCACTATGCCTGGCTGGTAAACTTTTTTTTTAACACTTAATTCTAGTGATCTTAATGATGTCTCAGCGAATGCAAACATATTTACCAAGATTAATGTTTGGATTTATTCTATCATTAAGGTGGTAGTTGGTATTTCATTTGCAACAAGTAAATGCACCTTGAAGCAAAATGTCAGTTCGCCATCAGGACAGAGAGTTGAAGAAATTAATAGCCCATTTGGATAGTTTTCTTCTCATGTTTAATGTGAAGGTCATAATACCATACAAGATGAGGAAAGGGTTGATTTTGGAAGAAAAAAATATTGGTTGAGCATCTACTCAGCTTCTGAATATTTTACCATTAGAGAATGACCATGTGTTTACAAAAACAGGTATAGATTTTAGCTTTCTACCACGTGTCAAGAATGGCAATGAGTCTGAGATTTTACCCTACTTGCAAGTGAACAAGTGAGCCTGCAAAATTTCATGGAGACCTACAACTCCTGGCTTAGAGATAAAGGATGTTTTTTTTTACTCACAATAATAGCAGTAGCCAGAGTATCATATCAGCATTTGTGACATAGGACAGGAGGAAGTCTGAGCTTAGGGAACTTTATTATCTTTATTGTCCTGGACAGTAAGCAAGCTTGCTATTTGCCCTGGAGAGACATACCATCTCTGTGCAAATATCCTTGAAAAGATAGTCCAGAACAAAATCAGGCTTTGTTTACAAGATGTGCAGAAACACAGTAAACCCAAGAAAATTGCCTCTCAGTACCAGGTTGACCCTGCAAACTTGGGGTAACCTGACTAAGAGGTCCGGATTGGTAGGGATCTGTTGCCAATTCTGCTGATTCACCAAAGGGTGTTGGCACAAAACTAAGGGCGTAGCAGTCCTCATGATTTAGTGTTAGCAATAATGTGGTAGGCTCTGTACCCCACTTAGTTCCACTCATCTCTACAGTAGATAGGATACATATATATTTGTGGTGCTTTACCTGAGCAGACAGTTGTTACTGTGATGACGCTTTTTGCATATTTATTCAAAAATGGACAGAAGCAAATGTCACATTGTATGCATAGACTGAGAAGAACTTAACATAGCTATTGCTGCTGCTTGGGTTAATCCTCAGAGGAAATATGCAGTCCTGATTTGCTTGGTTTATGAACTAATAACAGTGGATATCTTTAAGAAACATTAGCATTAGCCAACTTTAGTATAACTTTGTCTTTGGTTGTTTCAGTGGTATATCTTGCTGTTTGAAATTTTTATTTTGACTGATATATAAAAATATAAATCATTTTTGTAAATAAATTTTTTTAAATCTAACAATTTTGTTAAACTTTAATTCTGATGACATATCTGTGGATTCTTGGCCATTTTGGTATATTCTGAGAAGGAAAGGAAATTACTAGGTTAGCATGATACACTGTCTTGAAAGTGGATGCCCCAGCATGCTGTTTAAAACTTAGCACCTTAGAATTTTAGTGTTGAAGTTGCCTTAAAGATCAAGTCCAGTGGTTTTCTATCCTGGGTATGTATGAGAGTCACCTGTGGAGCTTTTATTCTATCCCAGACATGCTGAATCCAAATTTTCAGAAATGAGGTTCAGAAATAGTATTTTGTTTAAACTCTTCAGATGATTCTGATGCCCACTTGTGGTTAAGAACTACGATCTAGTCTGACTGTCTCATTTTAGAGATGAGAAAACTGAGGCTTATGGAACTTACACACAATACTCTACCCTCTTGATTCTTCAAAGTCCCAAAAGTCTTTCCACAACACTGCTCTGTATACAGCACTGTGGAGAGGCATGAGCAGATGGCTATTAGGCTAAATATCCAGAAAATGGGCCATATTGAGTTTGGAATTCTCATTGCAGCAAACCAAAATTTGATAACTTTTTGTTTTGATTATTTAAAGCAAGTACTCTCTATTATTGATAGTTTATCACTATGCAAAATTGAAATATCTTATCATTGTTTAGTAACTTAAACTTTGAACTGAAGAAAATGTACTTTTTCATTCATTTAGTGAGTGTTCCTCCAAGTAGACCAATGCCTTCAGACATGGCCATTGTCATGTATACCAGTGGTTCTACTGGCCGGCCTAAGGGAGTGATGATGCATCATAGCAATTTGATAGCTGGAATGACAGGCCAATGTGAAAGAATACCTGGACTGGGGTAAGAGAGAATTATTCTGCTTTCTGCCCACATCAGAGCTCATATTCAGCATTCTCTAAACTCAATCTATATTTAAAATGATAAAGTTATTGATGTTACCGATTTCAAATGCCTTTTCAAGAATGAATTAAAATGTTTCTCTTATTTTGTTTTAGACCAAAGGACACATATATTGGCTACTTACCTTTGGCTCATGTGCTAGAATTGACGGCAGAGATTTCTTGCTTTACCTATGGCTGTAGAATTGGATATTCTTCTCCGCTTACACTATCTGACCAGGTGAAAAACTTTTCAGTACATTGTCATGATCATATTAAGTTACATTATTTGGCTGAGAACATATTACTAAAACCTGAGATTTTAATTCAGTTAATGCTTTCTCTTTGACTTCAAAAATAGCTTCCATGAGCAGTGTGTATCAGTAGTAAACAACCCTGTGGATTAGTTAGCATTGCTTTATCTACATATTTAAAATTATTTTGAAATGAATAATTACTTTCATCTTGTCTTTATTTACTAGATTTTTACTTTTGAGAGATAAGATAGAGAATATAAATACACTGAGCCTTTTTGACAAACTAGCCATGAGCATTGATGGGTTTTTGGGGGAGGAGATATGGTAAGGTTTGGGCCCAGTTTTCCTCTGAGTTTTCCCTAGAGCTGTACTGTCCAGTACAGTAGCCACTAGCCACATCTTTAAATAGAAATGAATTAAAATTAAAATGAAAAAATATTTGGTTTCTCAGCTCTAGCCACATTTTAAGTTCTCAGTAGCTACGTGTGACCAATGGCTGCTAATATTAAACAACATATAGATACAGAATTATTTCCATCCTCATGGAAAGGTCTATTGGACACACTGCAGCATCTCAAAAGATAGCCCTCAGCTTACTACACTAAGTCAGGGTTCTTCCTTCTCCATTGTTCATAGCAGAAAGCCCCAAAACGGGTGGGGCTAATTCATGTATTTAAAGCCCATTTGAAATCACACATCTAATACCTATTGTCCACAGTTCTGTTTTACTTCTTTGGAATAGTTGCTATAGAAAAGCCTCAACCTAGCATAGGGAACAAACAAACAAAGCTACTAAGAAAGCCGTGGGCTTCAAGATGCTGAAAGATAAAGTGAGTGCAGGTAGGAATGACTTGACTCTATGAGTGCCTCTGCTCCTCCCATTACTGGAGGCCTGGCAGTTATTTTTCAGACCCCCAGGCAATGGTGTCTTTTGTTTGGGAGTCTTCATGGAGCATGTTGGTAAGAAGATGTGTCCTTGGCACTCATAGTTAGAAATCGTTATATATATATATATATATATATTTGTAGAAATATCATTTTAGGGAATGGTTAGGTAGATTGTGTAGTATTAAGATAAAAAAATTAAATAGATTTTTGGGGAGACTTATTCGAGATTCCAACCACCTGTTTTGTTTTGTTTTATTTTGATGTATGACTTAAAGTGTACAAATATTAAGTGTACTGTTTGTTAAATTTAATATACTCATAATACATATGGACCTCTGTGATCATCACCATCTAGACCAAGAAAAAAAGAATGTTTTCAGCACTCCAGAAAGTTTTTTGTGTCCCCTCCTAGTCATTACCAATCCACAAGGATAATCCAATCTCTGTTTTTTTTCTTTTTTGAGACAGAGCCTCATTCTGTCACCCTGGGTAGAGGGCAGGTGGACTGCAGTGGCATCATCTTAGCTCACTGCAACCTAACCTCAAACTCCTGGGCTCAAGCGATCCTCATGCCTCAGCCCCCCGAGTAGCTGGGACTACAGGCATGTGCCACCATGCCTGGCTAATTTTTTTTTTCTATATATTTTTAGTTGTCCAATTAATTTCTTTCTATTTTTAGTAGAGACGGGGTCTCGGTCTTGTGCAGGCTGGTTTTGAACTCCTAACCTTGAGCGATCCGCCTGCCTTGGCCTCCCAGAGTGCTAGGATTACAGGCGTGAGCCACTGCACCTGGCCTGACACTAATTTTTTAAATGAACTTTACTATGAAGATTCTCAATTTTACTAGGAATCTAAAAGTCAGGAATCTTCCTCACATAAGACCATCAGAAAAACACAGGAGACCAGAAGCACCACATTTGAAGCCAGCTGATGATAGCTATGTTGTCATAACTCGGGTTACTGGGATCATAGAAAGACAAAAGAACTGATAATATTATTAGGAATAATAAAACAAGGAGAAGGGCTCCTTACCCTGGAACTCCTCTCTGAAGCAAAAATTGGTCAGTAGTATGCAGAGGGAAGCCTAACCTGAAGGATGTGAGAGTCCACATTCTCTCTACAGAGCAGCCCTCCTGTGCATGGTGTGTGTGTGTAGGTTTCCACCTACAAATGTGTATGCACTTGCACATACATAAAAAAAGGAGTTACTTTATCTCCTTTATCTGTATTAAAGAAAAATAGAACAAAAGCAATTCACTTCTACCAGCAGAACCTTCACTATGTCCATGCTGGTGGTAGTTCTTGTGGATCACACTGCTTCTTAAGAGTTGGTGTTCTTCTTCCCCTTATTAACTAACCATGGCTAATACATGATACACCTAAACTTACAGACTAATGAACTATATTACAGCAGATTTTTATTTTTAATCTACCTTTTTCAGTGAATGACTTTATTAATTTTCTACTTATTGATCTGATATTTTAAATCTCAAATAGTACTTATATGTGTAAGAAAGAAAGAAAAAAGGAACATGTACACAGTTATGTATATAGGTGCATATCCCCACTTGATCCTTGGCAGTGTCCTCTGTATCCTACCAAGCAGAATATTATCAAATTACAATTTCTGTATGGTGTCAATTGATGTTCATGGTAGTAACTTGAGATGTGGCTTTGCCTATTGATTAATTAAAGAAAAGTTAAAATTACCTTTAATTTTGTTTTAGTGTTAAGTCTGTCTTAATTGAGGCTTTTAAAAAAAGAAGTAGTAGCAGTCTGTGCTATATATTTGATATGTTATTGATAAGAATGCTTGATTCATCGAAATATCCCATTCTCTTGTCACCCTGGATCAGAGTTTCTCCTCTAAGAAAGGCTGCAGTGTGCTAGAAGCAATAATCTACAGGATAAAACACTAAAGCACTTACACTTCAGACTTATAGGTTATGATAGTTGTTAACAGGTAACTCACAGAGCAGTGAAAGATCAGATTCCATGTGTAACACCTGTCTTTGTTATTAATACTTGAATTATAACAATTTTTGCTAAGGTAGGTTTTTCTGATTGTATTTCTTTTTTCTTTAATGTAGTCCAGCAAAATTAAAAAGGGAAGCAAAGGAGACTGTACTGCACTGAAGCCTACACTTATGGCTGCTGTTCCGGTGAGTACAGAATATGAATGTGAACAGAAGAGTATTGTTTATGTTATTTATTTCTTGCACTTGGACTTTTAATATGTATGTGTATATCTTAAAATAATTTTACCTTGTTGAAGCCATGGCAAATGTGTTCCTTAAAATCTTAGATACTGTACTGGGAAAGATGAAATGACAAGCTTCTGAAATGTCTACCTGTTTGTGTTTGCTGACACTCGAAAATTAGGTGATAAAAATGACCTAGTTCAGATTACCTAGTGTGAGAATTGATCATAATATTTTAAAGTAGAATATACTCTGAAGATTAGAGATCATCTTGTTTAATCTCTTAATTTAAAAAATGAGGAAACCCTAGGCCATCCTACAGAGCTGAGGCAGCATGTCCAAGGCTATGAAGCTGGTTAGTGACAGAGCTGAGTCTAGGATCCGAGCCTCCCAACCCTCTTATAGTGACAAAGAAAAACTGAAAATTTGAGAGAGCTCCCAAAAGAAGAAAGTTTAATTTTAGATGTTCAAAATCCTTATATGAAATACTGATTGCCTTGTTAAAAAAAAAACAATAAGATATTACATTTGATAGCCTTGTAATAATGAATTTTGAAACATTTAACACAATGATTTCACATTTGTATAATCAAAGATGTACTAGCACTTTTATGCTTCAGAAACCCCAGGAAAACTGTGTCACTATTGCTTGTATTATGAATAGATTTAAAATCTTATCACAATATCTTCCATAGAATTATTTTGCCTATGGAGAGTCTGAGCTTAGGTAATAAAGTGTTCAGTCCAAGTTTTTTTAAGAATGACAGATGAGAGATACTTTATGATCTATTTAGCTTCTAATTACACAATTACCAAGTAACCAAAGTAGTAGACTAGGTCAGAGCAGCCTTTGCCTTTTTAGAGGTGTAGAATTCAGCAAATTTTCAAACTAAAAGGAGAGGCTTCTGACTAAAGCCATAATAAAATGATCTTTGGAAATAAGGTATATTCAACTAAAGACTATCCATTCTTTTCAGATTATTGAATATTTTGTTTACCTTTTTAGGAAATCATGGATAGAATTTATAAGAATGTTATGAGCAAAGTCCAAGAGATGAATTATATTCAGAAAACTCTGTTCAAGATAGGGTATGATTACAAATTGGAACAGATCAAAAAGGGATATGATGCACCTCTTTGCAATCTGTAAGTACATTTCATAGGCTCTGTGGTTTGAACCTTTAAATATTTTGTGTTTTTAAATCTGGAAGATGAATAAGTAAATGATTAGTTAATTTAGTTTGAATATCACCAGCATGATCATAAGGTTGAATTTCTCTGTTATTCTAAGTCTTATTGCTTATACAGCAAGAAGAGGACTGTGAACGCTGACCCTGGTGATTTAAACAAATTTTAATAATCAAGTAAATATTTAAGATTAAATTATAAAATTTGGTCTCATGAAAGAAAACTAGAATAGACCTTTGAATTAAGACACTTGAGTTTAAAAAGTATCATTTTTAACTTAAAAAAGTGATCTTCAAGATTTATCCTGCATGAAGTTTTCTGACTTACTGTCTTCATACAATTGTGTAGTAAGTATACGAAAATTACAGCACTTTTAAATGTGATGCTGAGGGAAGGGGAAGGGAGAGGAAGCATGTTTGACTGGAAGGGAGGCAAGATAGATGACTAAATGTTCCAAAAATAATTGAAATTTTCTTCCTCTGACATCATTTTCTTTCATTTACTGTGTGTGTGAGAAGTTTCCCAATACTGCACTTTTTTTGGCATTTTTATTCTTCTGGCATTTTTTTCAAGATGTTATTAGTTGTTGCTTTGTTAACCTCTCATTATCACCATGATTCTGACATTTAGATATTCAACCAAAGTTGAGAAATCTTTCCCAGAGCTTATAGACTAGTGTGTCACCGAGAATAACATATACATGCATTAACATCATTTATCTCCTCTTTTATCAAGGTTACTGTTTAAAAAGGTGAAGGCTCTGCTGGGAGGGAATGTCCGCATGATGCTGTCTGGCGGGGCCCCACTGTCTCCTCAGACACACCGATTCATGAATGTCTGCTTCTGCTGCCCAGTCGGCCAGGGTTATGGACTGACAGAATCGTGCGGTGCTGGGACAGTTACTGAAGGTGAGCATTGGGAATGTGGTAAACATTCTATATTAGCCACTACTAATAAAATCCATTTACATTACCTTTGGATATTACTTAATACCTCTTAAGTAATGTCAGATTCATTGCAAACCCATGTAGTTTTATGAACTCTTAGTTAAGAGTACCATGTATACCCTTTATTTTTAAGCCTTGTAAAATATTTATGCCACATCGCCAGTCCTAAAAATTCTGTTACCTTGGTGCTTTAATCTTCTTTCTCTAAAGGTCAGTTCTTTAGAGACCTGTACTATTAAAAATTAAGTATTACTTTTATGCTCCCTCTCGAATCTATATTCCTGTCTTGACTTCTTTGCCTTTTCTATGATTTTCAGCAGCCTAAAACAGGATTTCTCAACCTTGGCACTATTCACAATTTGAACCAGAGAAATCTTTGTTGTTGGGGGCTCTCTTATGCATTGTAGGATGTTTAGCAGCCAGATACTTGTAGTAACCTGCTTGTTACAGTAATCCAGCTGTGACCATGAAACATATCCCCAAACATTGCCAAATATCCCCTGGGGGGCAAAATCACTGTGAGTTGAGAAACACTGGGGTATAGGAATTGTTTTGTGTTTTTTTAGATGATCTTGTTTTCATTTTAAACTCATTGGGTCCAGTTTAAATGCTATTATTCTAAACTGTCTCCCCATTGCCAAATCATGTTTGTGTCAGTGGTATCACCATCCTTAAAGTCATTCAGGGTATCAGCTTTGAACTCGTCTGATTTTTTTTCTTTTTTTTTTTTTATTGTGGAAAAGAGGTTTTCTTTTTTTCCCAAAAATTGCACCAAAGTAAAGCAAAGCTCTAGTTGATGCGAGCATGTTGTGTAGGCATTAGCAGTACTGCCCTCACTACTCATTCATTGGACAGTAGC
>VBSM01003151.1:5562080-5576832 GCA_008086735.1 Cheirogaleus medius | reverse complement strand
CCGGGCCTATTTCTTAATGTAACTTTAACAAATAAGATAAATATTTATTTGGAATTATCTATATAATACTGTTTTATTGAATAATTTATGAATAATTTTTTCTCAGTATTTTAATTTCTGTTTTATTTTCTGATTTTTAGTGACCAGTCCTACGTGATCAGTTTTGTGGTTCCTAATCAGAAAAGGTTGACACTTTTGGCACAACAGAAAGGGGTTGAAGGATCTTGGGTTGATATATGCAATAATCCTGCCATGGAAGCTGAAATACTGAAAGAAATTCGAGAAGCTGCAAATGCCAGTAAGTAAGAAATTACTAAACTATTGTAGTCCCTAAAAGTCATCTAATGATGTCTTTTGCATTAGGCTCTTCAAGTTGTTTGTTTTAATAATAAAACACAGAATTTTAAAAAGCTACCTTTTAAATATATATAATGGATTTTTCTGGTGGAAGGATCCTTGAATGTCTTATAGTAAAATAACCTATCTGTGTAGTTCTCTACTGCATGTTACAACATTACTCCCAAGTGGTCATCTAGCCTGTGTTTGAAATGGTCCACCTTTGGATAGTTCTGTTATGTAGGTCTACCTTGTATCTGCAAAGTAGAAAGTAATAACTCTTTAGTAAATAATGTTATAACCGTGACTGCGCTTTGTGTATATAGTTTGGCTCCGTAAATGAACTGTCTCAGATGGTGCATTAATAATCAATTGGAGAATACAGAAGGTAGTAAGATACGTTTCTTGCTCTCAAATAGTTTATCATCCGGTCAGAGGGACATAATCTTAACAGCAATAGAGAGATGAACAGGGAATCATGGTACCACAGATGAGGGTACCTAACCCTACCTGAGAGGTCATAGAAGGCTTCCTGGTAGAGATGTCACTTAATCTCATTCTTAAGGGTTGATTAACTAGGGAGTGCTTTTTAGGCCAAGGAGCAACATGAGTAAAGGCACAGAAATGTGACAAAGATGGTGTGTGCAGGGAACTACAAGGAATTTGGTGTTACTGGTAAAGAACAAAATCCAAGATGAGACCATAGAGGTAAACAGAGAGCAAGCCATGTAGTGCTTTGTATGCCTTGTTCAGAAATTTTACTTAATCCTGTAGGTAATCGGGAGGGTTTACCAGGTTAGTGATGTTGTCAGCCTTGCATTTTCTTTCTTTCTTTCCTTTCTTTTCTTTCTTTCCATTTTTGAGACAGAGTCTCACTCTGTTGCCCGGGCTAGAGTGCCGTGGCGTCAGCCTAGCTCATAGCAACCTCAAACTCCTGGGCTAAAGTGATCCTCCTGCCTCAGCCTTCTGAGTAGCTGGTACTACAGGCATGCGCCACCGTGCCTGGCTAAATTTTTCTATATATTTTTAGTTGTCCAGCTAATTTCTTTCTATTTTTTTAGTAGACATGGGGTCTCACTCTTGCTCAGGCTAGTCTCGAACTCCTGAGCTCAAACGATCCTCCCACATGGACCTCCCAGAGTGTTAGGATTACAGGCGTGAGCCACTGCACCCGGCCTATTTTTTATTTTTTTTAAATTTTTTCTTTTTTATGGGAGGAGGCCCGGGGGCCATGCTTGCTGTCCACGGACAGGCTTGCGTTTTAGATAGATGTAGTCACTGTAGGGGCTGTGCTGAAGATGCATTTGAGGGGGACTGCACTGAGGCAGGAGGCCAGTTTAGGAGGGCTGTCGTAGATGCATAGATGGGGGCTGTGGGAGTAAGGAGGGCCTGAACCAGGGAATCAAGAAACATTTAGCAAGCAAAAGTGGTAAGCTTTGATAATTAATTGGATAATGTAGGCGAGGGAAAAGAGGAGTCCAGGATGGCCCTCAGATTTATAGCTCAAATGACAAGGTGGATATTATTACTGATTGAGCAAGAAAATACAGGAGGAAGAGCTGACATATATAAGAAGATGATGAGGTCAGTTTGGGATATACGTAGCTCGAAATGCCTGCTGGATAGCCAAAGTTCAAATGTCCAACAGGCAGTTGTCATGGGGTGAGGAACCTGCAGTGTTGGGGCCACATGTGGCCTTCTGGATCCTTGAGTGCGGCATTTTGACTAATCCAAATTTTACAGACCAAATCCTTTTAATAAATGATGGGAGAGGCCTGGACTGTACTATAGATAGACTTAGAGAATCGAAACTGTGAAGGTAGATGGGCTGACCTTGGGATATTTAAAGTGAGAACAGGAGGCTGAGGACCGGTCCCTGGGTACCACCAGCATGTAAGGAATGGATAGAAGAAGAGGCATGCCTGGAAATTGTGATTGGCAAGGTACCAGGAGAGCAGAGCCAGTGCCAGGGCACTGCTGAGTGTTCCAGGGAAGGGAGTAGTCCTCAGTTTCAAATTAGCAGAAAGGTCTGACAGAGTTTACTGGAACACTGATTGGGCAATTAAAGAGATTAAAAATTAACTCTCAGGCCAAATGCTAGGCTAGTTTTATAACCTTTTTAAGTTTTAATTGTCAGTTTTTATCAGTGTAATAAGTATACATAGTTCTAAAAATATCAGATAGTGTTACGAGACTCACATCAAACAGCAGCCCGTATTGTACCCCTCTTCGTCTCCAAGTCTCATCCTCCTTCAACTTTAGCTGTTTTTTTAAAAAAATTCTGGCATTTGTCTCTCTCTTTTTTAAAGAAAATGGCTATATTGCTTTCTTGACTTTTTCATTTGAGGTGTTATCTGTAGACTTCTAGCCATAGAAGATGATTTAGCTTTCTTATATCCATTCCCCTAAACAAACACTTCCTTTCTCAATATAGAGCAGTACAATTTTACATTTTATACCTATGTTTACATTATGACTGTGAAAATATTCACAGCTGAACTACATAGTGTTTTATATTTCCTTTCTTGGACAACTTTCTGTTTTTTCCTAGATTTTAAAATTGCCTCTCTTTATTAGTTTTCTGTGGACCTATTCTTAATTCTTTGCCTAAACTGTTGATGAAGTTGTAAAAATCCTCTCAAATGCAGGAACATATAGTATGTTTATATATTTTTTTTCTTGGAGACATCTTTCTTAATGTCCTTCATCCTCGTGCTGAAGTTTAGACTGTTTGCTCCCCAGGGCTTCCCTTTACTATCATCCTGGGAATTTCATTTGCCTCTCCTATGTTGGATCTTGTTTCCTGGATCTCATGTCTCTCCTTGTCCTGGTTTACTCCCTGGTTTGGATAGAGCATATCCTCCAGCAGCTTCCTGAGAAAAGTGCATAGGAGGTAAATTTTTGAAACTGTGCTTGTGTGCCTAAATATGTCTTTTTTCTCTCCTCACCGTTAAGACGTAGCTTGACACATTTTAGAATTCTAGATTGTAAATCATTTTTTCTTAACACTTTACAGTCTTGGCTCCATTGTCTTCTACAGTGTCGCTGGCTGAGAAGTCCAATGCCATCCTGATTCCTGTTCCTTTTGTGTATGAACTATTTTATCTCTCCAAGCTTTTCAGAGTTATGATGTTAATTTCTGGTGTTCTAATAGATCATGATGATATGTCCTGCTGTGGGTCTTTGATCATTTCTCATTGTACATACTTGGCATGGGCCTTTTCAATCTGGGGATCTTTGGCCTTCAGTTCTGGGAAATATTCGTTTATCTTCTTTTGTTCGTTTGCTTTTTTTCTCCATACTTCCTCTTCCCGCCAAGTTCTGTGTGTGTGTGTGTGTGGTGTGTTTTCCTGAGACTTTTTTTTTAGACAGAGTCTCACTCTATCGCCCTGGGTAGGGTGCAGTGGCGTCATCATAGTTCTCTGCAACTTCAAACTCCATATCCTCCTGCCTCAGCCTCCAGAGTAGCTGGGACTACAGCCATAACGCCTGGCTAATTTTTCTATTTTTAGTAGAGGTAGAGTCTTGCTCTTGCTCAGGCTGGTCTCGAACTTCTGGCCTCAAGCGATCCTTCTGCCTTGGCCTCCCAGGGTGCTAGGATTATAGGCATGAGCCACCACGCCCAGCCTTGAGACTACTTTTATATGGCTGTTGGACCTCCTGCTTTCATCCTCTAATTTTATTAATATTTTCTTTTTTCTTTTGTTTCCTATTTCGTTGGCTTACTACTTTATATTCTGGTAGAGTCTCTTTATCATCTCTTCTGTCTACTGAATTTCCAACTTCCACTCTCAGAATTTTAATTTTCAAGAGCTCATTCCTGTCTTCTCAGTGTTCCTTTCAATAGCACCCTGTTGTCCTTTTACTGATGCAGTGAATGTGTTGTCTCTTATTCCTCTGAGGATGTTAAAAGGAATCCTTTTATGTAGTTTTCTTCTCCTGTTATTGTCTCTGTTTCCTCCAAGTTCCACTTTATGTTTGCTTTGGTCATAGCCTCCAAAGTGTCTGCTGATCCTTGTCTGTCCATTCATGTTTAAGAGCGAGGCACTAAAACACTGTTTGGAAAGTTAATTGGGCTTCACTGAAAAGGTACTCAAATGTCATTGCCTCTTTTTTTTTTTTTTGAGACAGAGTCTCACTGTGTTGTCTGGGCTAGAGTGCCATGATGTCAGCCTAGCTCACAGCAACCTCAAACTCCTGGGCTCAAGCGATCCTTCTGCCTCAGCCTCCCAAGTAGCTGGGACTATAGGCATGCGCCACCATGCCTTGCTAATTTTTTCTATGTATTTTTAGTTGGCCAATTAATTTCTTTCTATTTTTGGTAGAGAAGGGGTCTCTTTCTTGCCCAGGCTGGTCTCAAACTCCTGACCTTGAGCGATCCTCCCGCCTCGGCCTCCCAGAGTGCTATGTCATTGTCTCTTTCTCTTGGGTCTTTCCATTTCTCCAAAGAAGACTTCTCTAATCTCTTGCCTAGGTGACATTAGCCTGACTGCCAGTATTGTGGTAGCCAAAAGCAGGTAAGGGGGATGGAGGGCCATTGGGTCTTACCCTCACCCGATCCTTCTGTTTTCAGTCTTACTCCCTTCCTCTGTTGTGCTTAATGCCCTTGAGTCCAGAGTCTCTAGTTCAGTTGTTCCTGTCTCCAGCCTGCCATGGGACAAGAGCAGCGCCGGGTGAGGGAGAGCTGTTCTTTAAACAGACTGGGGCCCAGCACTGCCGTTTCCAACTTTACCCCTCATCTCTGTCTTCAGAAGCACAAGCCCAGGGAGCACTTTCCCAGGCTCTACCATGAGGGTGGTTTGCTTCTTGTTTGTGTTCTTCTCTGTTGGCAGTTGTTTTAGCTCCCTCAGCCCCAAGTCAGTTACCACTAATTGGTTTGCTCTTGTCTTCAAAAATTTTGTTGAACTTTCTCATTCAGTGCCTTCTTTCTCTTGTTGTAGTTTTTTTTCTTGTGTTTAATACCATTTTCATTTGAAAAATTATTTTAAATTATTTAAATTCTCTTCCAGGGTAAACAGAAAAACTATGTATTCTTCATGTTTAATTGGAAGTTGTTAACCCAATTTTAGCCCGTTGTTTTTCTCTTATAAATGAAAATATCATTTTCTCATTATAGGTTATCTATACTCATAAAATATTGGACAATATAGAAGAGTATAAAGAAGGAAGTAAAAATCACTTGATAATAGTTAGCTTTGGGTGGCAAGATTACATTTTGATATATATACTTAACCTATCAACATCATTGACATTTTTCTGGATCAGTAGATACAGAACTACATTATCATTTTTAATAGCTAAATAGTATTTCAGTACATAAATATCCATTTAAGTCCCTGTTATTGGATTTCTAGGTGAGTTCTACCTTTTCTCCCCTCACCATAAATAAATGTGACACATATGTTGCATACTTATTTTCTTCTTTTTTTCCTACTTAATTATTTTCTTTTTTTTCGAGACAGTGTCCCACTCTCACCTGAACTAGAATACACTGGCATCATCATAGCTCACTACAACCTCAAATTCCTGGGCTCAAGTGATCCTCCTGCCTCAGCCCCCTGATTAGCTGGGACTACAGGCATGCGCCACAAAACTTAGTTAATTTTTCTATTTTTTAGTAGAGACGGGGTCTTGCTCTTGCTCTGGCTGGTCTCCAACTCCTGACCTTGAGCGATCCTCCTGCCTCAGCCTCCCAGAGAGCTAGGATTACAGGCGTGAGCCACTGCACCCGGCTTATTCGTTTTTATTTTTTTTTAAATTTTTTTTTTTAAAGCCAGTCAAATTTAGCAGTGGGGGATATTTTTAAATTATCTACTTAGGTTTCATTTTGGTTGAAATATATAGTTTATAGTAATACCTTTTTAACTTCAACTTGATAACAAATTTCTCTTCAAGAAGAATTTTCTGAATTCTGGACACTTCATAGTTTTAAATAACAATTGCCTATTAACATAATCAGATTGAAAACTTATTTTATAACTATAAAGACAGTGTGACTTATTATTCTTCGAGATGATTTTATAGGTCACAGCATTATTATTATAACATACTTTTATATACTAATGATACCAGTCTGCCAGAACTTTTTTTGACACAAACTCTGATATTTCTTTAAATGTAGTATTTTAAAAAGTATTTCATTAGCTGGATGTGGCAGCACATGCCTGTAGTCCCAGCTACTCTGGAGACTGAGGCAGGAGGATTGCATGAGCCCAGGAGTTTGAGGCTGCATTGAGCTATGATGATGCCTCTGCACTCTAGCCTGGGCAACAGAGCGAGACCCTGTCTCAAACAAAACAAAACAAAAAAAATATTTCAACCATCAGAGGTGCGCACTGTAGTTATTCTTAGTCATCCTCTGAACGTACTAATGGTGTAGAATGTGACTTGAATAATTTGTCATTGCATATTTAACTGTGTAAAAGCAACAATGGAGAAAGTCAAGCTGGATCACTGTTTGGGTAGAAGGTGGAGTAAAATTCTAGGACCTACTAGGCCCCTATAACTTTTCTGTGGTTGGAGTGAGGCATGTAATTCATGATTTGGATAATGAACACTAGTCATGAGCAAAATGTATAAATCATAAACTTTTCTGTGCTACAAAAGATTTATTTTGTCAATATTTTGCTTCACATTATAATTTCAGATTCTTATGCAAACAAGTGTAAAATAGTCATGATTGTCTTCAGCAAATCTGTCAGAAATTATACATCTTTCATAGCAGGCCTCTTCATGTTTTAAATATAAGTGTGAGGTGTAACTAGTGTCATAAGAATGCAAAATAATTGTTTTTGGATGATTTGAGCAAGTACCAATGGCTATAAAAAAATCTGCATTTGCTGCCACCTGCAGGTCACACTTTATAGTGTTCTAGTTAATTCAGATAAAAATGCTGCATGTAAAGTCATTTTTGTTTTTCATTTCTGTAATTTTTCTCACTTGTTGGCAATTACCTTACTTATAGGAAATCATTATTGTCCATTGCCTTCTATAGCTTGTGCTATTAGATAATGTTTAGAAGTTCCCAAGATGAAACGTCTTAAAGCAGCCTTGTTTTTTATGGGGAGGGGGAGCTTTAAATCAGGAATTTAACTAATGAAGATGAAATATAGGAAGTTTTCTAACTATGCTTTAATTTACTTGTGTGCAACTGAAATAATGTCCTTGCCTTGTGCCAATTTTATTAGTGTTTCTGGAATAGGACCTATGTATGTCAGAAAAGTAAAATGAAATAAAAGATTTTGGAACCAAATCTATATTTGAGAATTTAACTGTTTCCTTGAGATCCAAATGAGACCTTGGGAGCAGATAGGCTTATTTCAGGAACCTCTGTGTAACTGAGCTGTACTGTGTTAACAGAGTAGACATGGTTAATTCAAGCAAGTTTTATATTCTTTTACTACCTGCTCAAAGCATTATTTTTTGGAAGTTGGCTTTAAGTTTTATTTGAAAGGTTATTTTTCATAATCAGCTTAATATTTTTTCTCTCATTTTAGTGAGAATCTCACTAATTCAACCAAGCTTTCATAAAACTTAGACTAGTACTAAAAGATGAACTTCCATGAGTTTGAGTTCTTTGGGCCTACCACTGAAACCAAATTGTTTCTAACATCATCTGGCTGTTTAGTAGTAGTTTTTTTTTTAATAATACAGATGTTCACTTCTTGGCAATTGCACTTTTAGATAATTGCATAAAAGTAAAGCTCATCTGTAGATTAACATTACTTATTAATGGGCCTTCAGAATTTGAAGGATGGCCTTGTATTCATAATAAATAATTTGATGGCATATAATCAATGGAGTTTAAAAGTATTGAATACTGTATTGATTACCTCCATGTCCTTATTTTCTTACATTTCTTCCAACATGTATCGAGTTGTCTAACTCAAATACAGTATGTGCTTCATCAATTCTTATACCATTTAAAGGTGTGAAATTCACAATCCCCTTTTTGATCTGTATTTTAATATATAATAAAGCTTATGCATAACATTTATCTAGAGGCTTTGTTTTCTACAGAATAAATTAATAAACTTATATGTATTTATTGAGGGCTCTCAACATAGCCCCATGGATGGCAGTGAACAAAACAAAGACCCTGCTTTCATGGAGCTTACATTCTAGTGGGTGAGACAAATGTATACTATGTTGGGTGGCAATACGTACTTTGAATAAAGCATAGTGTAAGAAGACACAGACAGACAAAGGGACTTCTCTTTTGTTATGAGTGGTCATGGAAGTCCTCTCTGAGGAGATAGCATTTGAGCAGACACCTGGGTGAAGTAAGGAAGTGAGCCCTGCAACTATAATATGGAAGACCATCCCAGACAGAGAGAACAACAAACATATAGTCTCTGAAGAGGAAGGAGCATGCGTGTATATGTGTATAATATATGTGTGTGTATATATATATCTTAGAATGAAAACCACATACACTAAAACTATCCAACTAAAACAACTTATGTATATTGTGAGAAATATAAAATGAAATTGTAAGGTAGAGGTATCATTAATAAACTAACATGCCATTACGTAAGTTTGCCTCACCCTACATCATCTAGGTAAATCCTGCAAAATCCATATTTTATTGATTGCTTCTCTTTCCCCTTCTTCCCCTCTCTCCTCCCTCCTTTATCCTCCCTCTCCCTCTCTCCCATCCCTCCCCATCTCATTTCAGTGAAATTGGAGCGATTTGAAATACCGATCAAGGTTCGCTTGAGCTCAGAGCCATGGACCCCTGAAACTGGTTTGGTAACTGATGCTTTCAAACTGAAAAGGAAGGAGCTGAAGAACCATTACCTCAAAGACATTGAACGAATGTATGGGGGCAAATAAAATGTTGCTTTCATTTATGCACAGGAGGTAGCCTGGTGGTTTTTTAGTTCTAAGGTTTTAAACCTTTGTTGAACTCTCTGTTAGAATGTAAGGTATATCATTCTAAAGACATGGTTAAAACAAAAAGAAAACTGATTAAAATAGTTGTCCAGTCTACTTTAACTTAGTTTTGCATAGTCCTAGTGAAGCTGAAATTGAAAAGTTATTTCCCTTTAGCGGTGTTATTAATCATTAGAGCAGAAATTCTTTTTAAAAATTAGCCTAAGATATACTTGTTTTGTAAAGAAAAACATTTAATGTTGAACAAAATAAATTGGAGTTGGAGTAGAATGTAGTTTGAGGAAATTTGCAGCTTCCAATGTCTATTGTCTTCCTAGTTCAGAAGAAGCTTAAATATTAAGCACGAAAGAAAATATGTATTAACACTACTCAAAGCAGAAGTGCTGCAGGGCTTTAAAATTCTCTTCCAACCATATATCTTGAAGGGAAAATTCAATTGTAACATAATATACTGAATCAAATAGTACCTTAGAAGGTACTATTAATTTAAGATTATAATTGTTCCATAGGTTAGACATAGAATCATTGTAATATTGTGAATAATTACAGTGCCTAAAGTGAGAATAAACCAACATATACACACCAAAAACAAATCTAGTAATATATTTGAAGGGAAATTGAACTGCTTTTTTGAAACTTTGAGATCTAAAGTCAGTAACTATAATTATTTGATTTTAGAGGGAAGTACGTTTTTAAACATGCTGAAAATTGCCGTTCTATGTCTGTTAAAAAAATGAAAGACTGAGACCAAGAGTAAAATGATAGAAAGGTAATCAAAATGTAATAGGAAGCATTTTCTCTGTTAGAAAAAGTGATAAAACCATAAGTATTTGGAATTAGGACCCTTGCACAGCACTGAACATGGGAAAGAGATTTAGACTCGGAATTTATCTTCAGTAACAGATTGATTTTTAAAATGTACTCATCTGAAATTGCATTTGTAATTTAAGGTCTGTTTGCTGTTGCTGATTTGATCCTTGATCAGTTAGAATTTCAGAAAGCCTTTCATTTTGCTTTAATTTTCGCAAAGCGGGTTATAATGAATGACTTCTCCAATATCTTCTTCCAACCTACAGGTAATTAATTGACTTGGATGAGTTTTGGGAAGTTAAAGGGAAGAAAACACTGTTACCACCTTTTTCCTGTTTGTGAAGAGTTTAGAAACTGGAAATGTTAGATTTGGGAGAAGGGCAGAATTACTTGATAAGGGACTGATGCTTGTGCAGTAACTTTGAATATGGGTTTCTCTTTGAATCTTTAATTAAAATCTAGGGTTATATATCCCTGAAAGATATTCACACTTGAACCACAGTTACTGTAAAAGCAGAAATTCTTAATACTGTTATTCTTTGCACTTTTTCTTAATCATTTTTAATATATATATATATATACATATATATATATGTGTGTGTATTGCTTACATTGCTTTGTACAGATGTGGGCCACCATTGAAGCAAAGTAAATTCTTTTTGCTCTAAAATATTTATAAAGAAAATACTTAAATGTTATGTATATGGTGGTAATAAGGAAAAAATCATCTGGTATTATAAACAAGAATGAAGGTTTTTTGTAAAGATTTCTGTTCAGTGTTCTGCAAAGTAAAATTCTAGGCAAGTTTTCATTGAAGTTATGTGTATGTGAGTATTCTCATTCTTCCCAACTTGCCTTTGAAGAGTGAAAAACCATTATTATCAAGTAGACTACTATTCTGCTTCTATTCCTGCCCTACTGTTTATCCTTTAAGGATGATTTTTTTTTTCAGACTTTTCCAATATGTGATTCCCTACCCCATATGAAATGGTGATTTTTAAATGTGTGAGTGCATGCATACTATCTTAGACATTTGCACCCCCACCCGCTCCCATCTCCCCAAAGCTAGAACACTGCCAACTAATCTGTTGAATAGGTCCTTTAGAAACACATAATTAACACTTAAGGTTGGGTGCTGCTAATTCTTTGCGAAAATCCAAATATTGTTAAGGGACCAGGGAGATGCCACTACCCCCTGTTTTATTCATCTAAAAATATACATGTTTATGTAAACAAATCTTTCCATATTCATAGTGACTTTTCAAGTATTTGAGCCTAAAGATTTTAATCTCACATTTTTATACCTGTTTAAATTGTTCACAGATGTTACTACATGTCAGCCATCAAATAAAGTTGTACTTAAAAAAATTTACTATGATATGTACATTTCTAAGTCAGACACTTGTGACTTTTGCTTTAATTACATGAAAGTATCTTGTCTCCTTGATATTTGTATTCATTCTTTTTTTCTCTAGAATGGAGGTATAATTGTATGGCTTTTCAGAACTGAAATACAGATGAATGATTCAAAAAGTCAGAAGTTAAGGAAAGTAATTTCTTTGGTCATAGAGACTGATTAGTAATTATTGCCTATATTTTCCTGATAGCATATGACAAATATTTCTAAGGTAACACGATGAGAACAGGTTAAAAATTTTGTGGTGTTTTGGATTTGGAGAGAAATATTTAATTTTTGAATGTAGTTACAAAATATAATGTATTCATATTTGTACTTTCTGTTAAAATGCACGATTGCAGGGTTGTCTTTTAGATTTTGTGTTTGTTCTTGATGAAAGGCTTTGTTCTTGTTTTTAAGTTTGCACTTGAATCTTGAGAAATAAATTCACCCATGTTATCAAGTCAATTTGTACTTAATTATGTGTTGAGATAAAATCTGTAAGTTTGAAGATTATTAACCAAGCTTTTTTTAAAAGAAATAGCTTTATGAGCATGTATAACCAAACTTTTAAACACATACTTTTAGAGTATTCACCTCTAGGTTTATGGAGACGCACTAAGCAGTTAACCCAGTTTGTATAAGTGCCATCCACTACCTCAGAGTATTGGAACCCAAAACTCTTACTTTGATACAGTTAATAGAATATGACCCCTTTGTAACACTCATATTGTGGGCCAAAACATAGTCATGTTGTGTACATTATTAGTAGGTGCTGATAAGTGATAACTATGACTTTTAGGCTAATATTTAGGGAGAAATTAATTCATCTGAGGTATACAAGTATGTGTATAAAGTGGTATTAAGAGCTCTGGAACTAGACTGCCTCAGTCTATTTCCTGACTTTTCTGCTCACTAGTTGTGTGACTTTGAGCTAATTAATTAACATCTCAGGGCTGTATTTCTCCATCTGGAAAAATGAGGTTGAGTGATAATAGGACCTGCCTCATAGGGTAGTTGTGAAGGTTAAAATGAGTTAATGCATGTAAAGTGTTTAGAACAATAGCTTATGTTAGCTATTATGTTAGCTATTACCATAAGCATTATATCTAGACAGTATTCATCAGTTAGGTTGAAAGTATTGACTAGCACACTCCGGGTCTTAAAGGACTGTCTGCCCCTGAATATTTTGTGGGAAAAGTTCTGGATTTAGAGGTCAGGAGACTTGGGCTCATTGTATCGCTAGCTTTGTAATCATGGGCAAATCTTATACTGATACCCTCTAAGCCTTAGTTTCTTCTTTCTGTTTAAAAAAAAAAAAACTGGAGTCCAAAAAAATTGTTCTTTGCAAAAAGGGAAAGATAGATGACAAGACATAGGGAATGTGATAGTCTCTAAGGTTCATCATGTCTACCTTTAGTATTGTCATATTGCAGTCTCAAGCTGTTTTGTTTTGCTTTGTTTTAGAGAGAGAGTCTCACTCTGTTGTGCAGGCTGGAATGCAGTGGCATGATCGTAACTCACTACAGCCTCAAACTCCTAGGCTCAGGCGATCCTCTTGCCTCGTCCTCCGAAAGTGCTGGGATTACAGGCATGAGACACTGTGCCCCGCCTCAAGCTGTCTTTTTTAAATGACACTCTAGGTTCCAAGTTTCCCATAGGGATATGAGGCTGTGGATGATGCCATCACAAGAAGTGAGGATTCTACTAGGTATAAGGAGTGTGTCACTCTAATGTTTTGTTTTTTTTAAATTTTAAATCAGGGTTGTACACACATAATTTAAAGCAATGCTTCCAAAGTGTTTTTTTCTTTACTGCGATCCACAACGCTGTGCATATGCAATATTTTATGAAAATATTTTTGTGAAAAAACAATACGGGCCGGGCGTGGTGGCTCATGCCTGTAATCCTAGCACTCTGGGAGGCCGAGGTGGGAGGGATCACTCAAGGTCAGGAGATTGAAACCAGCCTGAGCAAGAGTGAGATCCCGTGTCTACTAAAAAAATAGAAAGAAATTAATTGGTCAACTAAAAATATATAGAAAAAAATTAGCCGGGCATGGTGGCGCATGCCTGTAGTCCCAGCTACTTGGGAGGCTGAGGCAGGAGGATCACTTGAGCCCAGGAGTTTGAGGTTGCTGTGAGCTAGGCTGACACCACGGCACTCTAGCCTGCGCAACAGAGTTGAGACTCTGTCTCAAAAAGGAAAAAAAAAACAATATGAATGAGATGCACACTGGTTTTCTTTTTCATTTTTTTTTAATGCTGGCTGTGACCCACTAAATTGATTTGATGAACCTGTAAAATAGTGCCATCCAGCAGAACTTTCTGTGAAGTTGAAAATGTTCTGTATCTGTGTCATCCACTGCAGCAGCTGCCAGCTGTATGTGGCTATTGAACATTTGAAATGTTAGTGTGACTGAGGAACTGAATTTGTTTATCTTATTTCCACATTGGACAGTATAGAGATTGCAAGCCACAATTTGAAAAGTACCAGTTCAAAGTCAGCTATTCTACAAAGTCTATGACAAACAGCTATCCCTTGCCCTCATCCTCCTCATTTTCTCTGCCTCAGAGGCAACCACTTTCAACTCTTAGTTGATTGTTTTGGTGTTTACTGTTTGTATCTATTAATAACATGCTTGTGTTGCTGCTTCTTGCTTTTGTCATTCTTTATTGACCTCTCACTATACACAGGCACACTTCTTATGCTCCCAATATAAATGAGTAGTTCGATCAGTAAGTTTTTACATCATAATAACTATGCTATCCAGAGCTGAAACATGTAGTAGGAAAACTATGATTAATTTTCCTCTCCTATACTTTTGACCTCCTGGAGCTAATAGTAGTCTTTTTGTCACGCACTTGGTTTTCTTTGTACTTACTCAGTAATTCAACCCCTGGCTCTCCATCAATTGCCTAAATTTCTCAAGACTTCCAGATAACAAGAATGTTAATTTCGTCTGGAAGCAATCTCTCCTAGAACCAGATAATTTGCTCTCCTTTCCCTGGAGCAGGGCAATTATCCTGGGATCTACCTTTACCTTTATCATGTGTTGGATCTCCTGTTCCCTGTATCCTGTGTCGTTTTCTTACTTGGATTATTATTCTTTTTGATGGAACAAATCCTATAGCAGCTTACTGAGAAGGGATAGATGGGAGGTAAATTTGAGACCTTAATTGATAATTTGGTTGGGTATAGAATTGAAAATTTTCTTTCCAGGTTGAGAACGTTATTTCATTGTCATTAAGCTTCCTATCTTATCTCTCCAGCAAGAACCTTCCATTCTATTTCACTTTTTTTTTTTAGCTCTTT
>VBSM01003151.1:5544232-5561980 GCA_008086735.1 Cheirogaleus medius | reverse complement strand
GAAAAAAAAAAAAGAAGAAAAACATTGCTATAAACACCATAACAAACAATGAATTTGGATAATTTAAAATTGACAAAGGCAAGAGGCAGCATTTCAGCAGCAAGATATTCAATAAAAAGTATAATATATTGCAGAGGTTAATACAAGAAAGGGGTAAGAAGAGGGCAGAAAAATGGGTCAGCAGGATGACAAAGGAAATATGGCATCATCATTCTGGGAGGAATAACATGTTCAGAATAACTGCCAGAATAATTTTGATTCTCTTATATTTACACTTTTGAAGACTGATTATAAAGCAATATTTCCACCACAAGAGCAGTAATTAGGAGCAGACCACACTGTTACTAGCTTCTCATGAAACATAATTTTATAGACTTTGTGCACTAGTTGATGTGCTCTGCAAATTAATGTCAAGTTGTTTATATGAACAATCTCATTTGTGACCTTCAGTATGTTCTCCAGTATGTCAAGCTCATGCCTTCTAGTGGCTCTTCACCCCAGCTGCACTCAGGAATCATGGGAAGGTTAATAACAGTAACAAGAACAAAGAACCAAAAAACCATTCTCATGTCTAATCCTCTCTAATTGGCCAATGGCAGCCTTCTTGCTAGATCTTTAAATTTTTTATTAGCACCTCTCTTTAGGATTAAGTCACAAACTAATTCACAGAAGAGGGGATGATCTTCACTGGTTACCAAAGAAGGAGGCTCCTGATTAACTGTTTGCTTCTCTGACCCTTCCCTTTTTGTATAGGATCCATTTTTTCTTTCACTTTGTCAGGTTAGTTAGCTATTTCCTTTGGCGCTAAAAAGAATGAGAGATTTTGAGAGAATGAAATATAGAACCAGGATGTTTCTTGGAAGACACTCCTAAGGATATCAAGAATCAGAAATGGGCTCTAGTAGGGGACACTTGGGAGTATGAAATACCACCTTTTCCCAATTCATATTTTTGCCTTGGGGTTCTAATAAATAAAAAAGCATCAAGAGATTCCTAGGGACAAAAAAAAAAAGGAAATGAAAAAAGAGTGTGTTGAAATGTCTTACCCATATATCTCTCAAGAATGACTTTTGCAGCAGAAATCTGTGAATGATTCTTTTGATGTCAGGTATTTATTTTTGTGCCCAGCTCTTTGCTAGCCCATGGAGTTATAAGAAGCTCGGAATCAGGTATACATATACATATGAATTACAGACCTATCCACATATATTTTCTTCTTTATGGCCAACAGCTCTTCTTATAAATGCCTTTCTCACCTTAGCAGTATTAATATCCTCGACATTCCTAAGGATAGGGCACTCCAAGCCCTACAGTCGGTTTGGGATGGTGACTAACTTGCATCAACATAGGAAAGTAGTAATATGACTCCCCAAGAGTGGGTGAAGGACAGGGTCAGAGAGAGAAATTGAGAAGCTTTCTTGCCTAGACAGTGACTATTCAAGGGAGCAATACAGAGAGATGAGCTGAAATCAGC
Source organism: Cheirogaleus medius (assembly GCA_008086735.1). Lineage (NCBI taxonomy): Eukaryota > Metazoa > Chordata > Mammalia > Primates > Cheirogaleidae > Cheirogaleus > Cheirogaleus medius. The sequence goes on along the minus strand of VBSM01003151.1, from coordinate 5,560,506 downwards.
TAAGTGTATCCCCAGCCTTCCTCTAGGTGGCATCATTTCTCACCCAATCTGTATTTTATTACCATCAGTATTCATGATGGTGACAGAATTAACCTTTCTCAGGGATCCAAATGAAGGAAAGGATATGGATTCTTCTGTTTCCTTTCAGCAGGAATCTTGTCTTCTCTGCAAGAGGCTCCTTGGGCTTTCTTTGCTTGTGAACTCTTCCCTTTTGCTTATGGTATAAACAATAGCTCTCGACCCGGTCTCCTGGGGTGGTGGGCTATGTTGGTTGACCTATAGTTTTTTGGTTTTTTTATTTTTTTATTTTTTTGAGACAATCTCGCTCTCTTGCCTGGGCTAGAGTGCCGTGGTGTCAGCCTAGCTCACAGCAACCTCCAACTCCTGGGCTCAAGCAATCCTTCTGCCTCAGCCTCCTGAGTAGCTGAGACTACAGGCATGTGACACCATGTCTAGCTATTTTTTTCTATATATTTTTAGTTGTCCGGCTAATTTCTTTCTATTTTTAGTAGAGACGGGGTCTTGCTCTTGCTCAGGCTGGTAGCCTATGGTTTTGTTCAGAGACAGAAAACTCCAAAACCGGCCTGTAGCTGCAGGGATTCAGCATCCTGTCTCCAGGAGTAAGGTTGTACAAATATGTTAGCTTGAGCTGTTTACTTCATTCTCTCTCTCAAAACTTTAGGACTTTCTTAAAAGTTTTAAGTGCCCATCAATACATGAGTGGATTAATAAAATGTGGTATATGTATACCATGGAGTACTATTCAGCCACAAAAAATAATGGTGGTCTAGCACCTCTTGTATTATCCTGGATAGAGCTGGAACCCATTCTACTAAGTGAAGTATCCCAAGAATGGAAAAACAAGCACCACATGTACTCACCATCAAACTGGTATTAACTGATCAACACTTAAGTGCACATACAGTAATAACATTCATCAGGTGTCGGGCAGGTGGGATGGGGAGGAGGGGATGGATATATACATACATAACGAGTGCGATGCGAACTGCATCTGGGGGATGGACACGCTTGAAGCTCTGACTCGGCTGGGACAAGGGCAATATACGTAACCTAAACATTTGTACCCCTGTAATATGCTGAAATAAAAAAGGGAAAAAAAATTAAAAACAGATTGAGCACTGGACTTCCCTTAAATAGCAAAGCCAGTTCTGTTTTAAAGCCCTGTGAAGTTCCAATGCTTTTAGATTTCCTTTGTCTTAAAACATGACACTTAAGAAGTGCGGTTGGTGGCTCATGCCTATAATCCTAGCACTCTGGGAGGCCGAGGCGGGAGGATCGCTCAGGGTCAGGAGTTCGAAACCAGCCTGAGCAAGTGCGAGACCCCGTCTCTACTGAAAATAGCAAGAAATTAATTGACCAACTAAAAATATATATAGAAAAAATTAGCCGGGCATGGTGGCGCATGCCTGTAGTCCCAGCTACTCGGGAGGCTGAGGCAGGAGGATCGCTCGAGCCCAGGAGTTTGAGGTTGCTGTGAGCTAGGTTGATGCCACGGCACTCTAGTCCGGGCAACAGAGTGAGACTCTGACTCAAAAAAAAAAAAAAGTGCGGTTGGCCCCTCTCTTTTTAGTATTGCTAGACGCTATGAGGAGACAAAAGAAGGTCTTGTGCTATCAGCACATGCTATCAGACCATGAGGGCGAATGGAATGCAAAGCAGAATTGTGAGCTGAAGACTCTACATATGCAGGAATTTGGAAATGACAGCACACCTTTTAGGGTTCAGTTGCCCAAGCAGGCTTCCTTGAAGGGCCTCCAGGCTGAGCCTACTGCTGAAGAGGCAAAGATCACTCTCACTCAACTCTAGCTAATAACAAGGAGTGTGCATTCATCCACAGGAGTGCCCCCTCTGGGCCCCAACAGCCTTTGAGGATTAAGTGGGGTGAGATCAACAGGAATATCAAGGGCCATAGCTTGAGGTTCTAGGCCAGCGATCTCCAAGAGATTCCACACATGCCTAAGATATTGATGCTTTCTGTCTTTGGGGTGGCCAGGGCTCCCTAGAAGGTTGCTTTTTTATCCTTCTATCCCAGGGGTTCAATTTATGTTATCTATGTGTGCTATGTGGTAAAAACTGTTGGAAAACACTATTCCAGATGTATCCCTCTTCTTGGAGAGCATTGGTAACACATGGTCTCAATGATTTTTTTCCCTCTCTGTAGTCCCAGGTAGGCTGTAGCCTCTGTGAAAGTAGACACTGTGACTATCTTGTTCGCTGTTACATTTCCAGTGCTTGCCACTGTGCCTGGCACATAGTATATGCTCAGAAAATATTTCATGAATGAATAAATGATGAAGGAATGAATGAGGAAGTTTAGGCCTCGAAGAATGAGTAAAATTTGGAAAACCTGGAAGGGTTAAGGGTTTGCAGGGGAGATGAACAATATGAATAGAGTCAGATATGGTAATGGCGTGTGCCAAGCACAATTTGGAGAGCAGCTGAAGGACCCAGAACTGTTCATGTTTGGAGGCAGTGAGAAATTTATCAGGCCCCATCATGGCTATTTAACATAATGTTGGATGCATAAAAAGCCACTAAAGCATTACTGCCCGAGAACAAAGTCAAAATTAAAACAAACAAATGGTGGTTGACACAACTGGTCTTGATTTTTCTCTTAGCATCTAATTTCAAGTCAAGCTCTGTCTACCCACCATGGGAACAATCTCTCACGTTGGCATGATTCCAAAAATTCCTAAATGTTCCCATATCATCTTCCAGCTTAGAAGCCCTCACTGAAACCCCTGGCATCCCAGAGGCAAAAGGCCACTGTGCCATCATCCCTCATGATGTAAGGGCTAGGGGAGGCAAACCCTATTGAGTTTTTTGCCCTGATGTTACAGGCATTACTTTCCACGTGGAGAAAGGATCCGAGTGGCTATTTCCTACTCAAAAATTCATCTCAGGTGTCACATCCTCAGTGAAGTCTGCCCTGAGCTCTCTGAGGTTGAGTTAAATGCCTCTCCTCTGGTTCTCGTAGCACCATATGCTTATAGTTAATAATGAATAACAACCACAGCCAACATTATTGAGCATTTCATATGTTGCAGGCGCTATGCTAAGTACTTTACAAATATTATCTTATTCAATCCTTGTCTCAAAATCCTATGGCAAACACTGTGATTATTATCTCCAATTTACAGATAAGGAAACTGCAGCGCAGAGATGAGTGACTTTGCTCAAGACAACACAACTGGTAGGTGGCCAAGCCAGCTACTTACAAAAGGCAGGTTTGTCTGAGGCTGGAGCTGCTGTTCTTAATCATTATGCTCTGTTTATGTCTAACAGCATCTTTACCACCCCTGGTAAATGTAATGATCTGGGACTGGATAGTGTCTGCCTTTCTCCCACCCCCTAGAATGTTAGCTCCAGCACAGCAAGAACCAAGTCACGAAGGCTCATCTGGATCCTCAGTGCCTAATGCATGGCCTGGCACAGTGGAACTCAATGGGAATCAAGCAGGTGGGAAGGGAGAAGAGGGGATGGATAAATTCACACCTACAATGCACACTATCCGGGTGATGGGCACATTTACATCTTTGACTCTAACTGTACAAAAGCAATTCATGTAACCAAAACCGTTGTATCCCTGTAATATTCTGAAATAATAATAATAATAATGATAATAAAAAGAAATGGGCATAGCCACACCTAGCTGCAAAAAAAGAAAAAAATAATAAAATAAAAGAAAAAAAATTTAAAGAAAAAATTGAAAAAAGAAAAAGAAACGGGCAATGAACATTTGTATTGAAAAACATTTTGAATGAAGAGAAACAAAAACCCCAGTCGTCCACCAGATGGTGCTGTGGGAGTCCAAGAGAAAAGTGCCCTCGGGGACTCTTCCTTTCCCATTCCTTTCCCACAGAATACGCCAAGTATCCGCTTTTTTTCCCCTTTCCAGAGAAGACTGAGTGGGCGGGAGAAACATTTATAAAACAATATTTAGGCAGGAATTGACACGAGTTTGACAATTTTATTTATGACCTTATGTCTTGGCCCAAAAGGCAAGGTTGACCTTACTCTACCCTTTTAGATTCATGTACTTCTTTCAAAGATCTCAAAGTGGTTTTCAGACCCTGGTAGCCATTAAAAAGCTAGAAATAAAATTTGAATTGCCCAGAGCATTGAAGGATGCCTTAAAGTGGAATGGAAAGGTTTCCTGACTGGGAGGCAGACAGGAGACTTGGATTCTGATGGCTCTGCCATTAACTAATGAGAAACTTTAAGCAAGTAAATCCTTTCTCCTCTCTTGACCTCAGTATCCTTACCTTAAAAATAAGGGGGTTAGACAAGACTTCTAGCTGAGAAACTTTTTTTCCTGCTATCCTTTATACAAAGGACATTAGACAGCAACATTGTAGTGAGGCAGTAAAAATGATCGCTGACTCTGGTTCAAGTCTCAGCCTTGCCACCTATGAGCTATGTGACTTTGGGCAAGTTATTTAACTTCTCTGGGCCTCAGTTTCCTCATCTGTGTAATGGGAATGCTATGGTACCTATGTCACAGGATTGTTGTTAAGGATTAAGTAAGACCATGCACGTAAAATTCTTAACACACTGGTAGGCACACAAACTTTCAGTAAAAGCTATTATCAAATAGAGCTGACTCTCACATTTTAGCAACTTTCTAGAGTTTGGCTGTACATATAGTAGTCATCGAAATCAGAGGAGGTTTTAAATAATAAACCACAAATAGTCAGGCTTAGCCCTTTGATAACTATAAGGATAAATGCATTTCATGGGACAAGGCTAAGTGTGTGATTGAAGCAGAGAGCTGCACAAGTAACCACTAACAACTTTAATCCCCATACATTGTTAGTGGGAGTGTAAAGAAATACAGACCACTTTGGGAAAAGGTCTGGCAGTTTCTTATAAAACTAAACTACATCTTTCCTATGACCCAGTATTTCCACACCTAGGTATTTAGCCAAGAAAAAGGAAAATATATGTCCACAAAAGGATTTGTATGAGAACATTCATAGTTTCATTTTCAATAGCCAGAACCTGGAAACAGCCCAGGTGCCCATCAGTAGAAGAATAGATAAACAAACTGGTATAGTCACACAATGGAGTACTACCCAGCAATAAAAAGGAACAAATTACTGATACTTGCAACAACATGGATGGTCCTCCAAAATATTAGGCTTAGTTAAAAGAAGTCTTACTCAAAAGAGTTCATACTATATGGTTCCATTTATATGAAGTTCTATAACAGGCAAAACTAATCAATGATGGAAAAAAATCAAAACAGTGGTTGCCTCTGGAGGTGAAGGAAAGGGATTGCCTAGGAAAGGACGAGAAGAAATGTTCTAGAGTGGTGGTAACTGTCTATATCTTAGTAGGAATTATATTTGTCAAAACTCAGAAAACATACAATTAATGTTTATGTATTTCATTGTATGTATATTTTACCTCAAAAGGAAAAAAGAGCAATAAATGGGCCAGGCATGGTGGCTCACACCTGTAATCCTAGCACTCTGGGAGGCCCAGGCAGGAGGATCATTTGAGCTCAGGAGTTCGAGACCAGCCTGAGCAAGAGCAAGACCCTGTCTCTACTAAAAATAGAAAGAAATTAGCGGGACAACTAAAAATATATAGAAAAAATTAGCCAGACATGGTGGCGCATGCCTGTAGTCCCAGCTATTTGGGAGGCTGAGGCAGGAGGATCGCTTGAGCCCAGGAGTTTGAGGTTGCTGTGAGCTAGGCTGATGCCACGGCACTCTAGCCTGGGTGACAGAGTGAGACCCTGTCTCAAAAAACAAACAAACAAACAATAAGTGAATATTGAACTTTAGTTAATGATAGGTATGTGGAAATCACTTAGGAGTGAAGTATATAGTGATGTGTACAACTTCAAAAAAAGACAATAGACACATAGATGGATGGAGGGATGGATAAAGCCGGTATAAAAAAATATTAGTGGTCAATCTAGGTGGTAACAAAGTATCCACTGTAAAATTCTTTCTACTTTGCTGCATATTTGAAATTTTACATAATAATTTTTTGGGGGAATATGTAACTGAAAAATCCACCTTCTCCGCAGAGTGAATCTTTTTCAAATGTGGAAAGCTTCATTGGAGGAAGGAAGGCAGACCTCAGATCTAGGTAACTATTTCCTGAGCACCTAGTATGTGCAAGGCCAGATGAGGGATACAAAAAGGAAGAATATGGCATCTGCCCACAAATGAACTAACTCTAGGACCCATCAGATGAATTCACCCAGTTGAGAAAGTGTCTGGCATTGAAGACATTTTGGGTAGTTACTGTTGCAAGTATGGGTTGGAAGGCATCTTCAAGTCAGAGCACAGAGAGTCTTAAAGGTGATCATTTGGCAGTCCAGTGGACCCATTCAAGAATTTTGAGCCAAGAAGTAACAGCCTTAGAAAAGTTACTGGAAGAAAAGGGTGTCTTAATAGATACTATTGCTTTAGGGGGGTTAGCAAGCAAGGGAGCTTTTCATGTACCTGCAATGAGCACTGGGAGAAGGTGGAAGCATCCATAGGGAGAAGGGAGGTTCAGAATGACCCAGGACAGCCCTGAAGCCCTAGGAGATGAAATATTGACGTGATCCTCTGGGAAATGGGAAGCTATTTGGTTTATATCCCTGTTGTACTTCTTTGCCCCATGATATTGTAGCTCTGTCAGGCCATATTGGTTGTTTGTTTATTTATTTTATTTATTTATTTTATTTTTTTAATAATGGAGACAGGGTCTTGCTCTTACTCAGGCTGGTCTCAAACTCCTGATCTCAAGCAATGCTCCTGCCTCGGCCTCCCAGAGTGCTAGGGTTATAGGCTTGAGCCACTGTGCCTGGCCCATACTGGTTGTTTATAGCCAACATCTCTTCTGATTGTTCATTAGTCCATTCTCATTGATCAGTGCTCAGGATATACTGCTGTTAAATATTTTTAATATCACTCTTGCCTACTTCATAGGATTGTTGTAAGGTTGGTTAATTAATATAACGTATGCAATAAGCCTGGCACATGCTAGGTACTTGAAAATGAGATCAGGGATCATATTTGATGCTCCAGTATGTGGCCTGAATATAGGGGGATCTCAGCACCAGCCCAGAAAGATCCCTGAGAAGTCGCTAAGGAAGGCACCTGAAGCCCCAGAGGCCCATTCCAACCCACAGCCATCATGATCCTTATCGAACCTCAGTTACTCCCCAATACCGCACATATTCCCATGAAACAACTGAGAAACCCCATTTGGACCCAGGAACTTCCCCTTTTATTCTCATCAGTCTTTTGAGAACAGACCTACTGTGGTGGCTTATAGCAGGCCACACCCTCAAGATGGTGCTAATAGGAGCAGGTAGCAGAGGACAGTGAGCTCAGACCACCTGGGTGCTTCCCTTTTTTTTTTTTTAACAAGGCTGTGGACCCTAGTGCTTAGAGTTTGGGTCCAGACTCACAGTTTTCTCCAAACTAGAATTATGGCTGGCCTTAATGCCCACCGTTTGCCCAGCTCCACATCCTGGCACTCCCTGTTTGTCCTCAGTTCACAAGACAGTGGCTATGAGAGTTACAAAAGCACAGACTGTTCACCAATGTGACTTGCTCACCGATGTGTCTCTAGCACCCAGCACAGTGCCATGCACAAAGTAACATACAATAAATATTTGTTGAATGAATGAATGAATGAATGATTCTTTCTCAGTTGGTGCTTCATGAAGTCTTCTTTCCTCCCTTCCTTCAGAGCCCATTGTGCCTTTGCCAGCCTCCTGGACTCCAACAGTGCTTACCATTTATGCCCGTCCTTTGGCAACTAGCCAAGCTCAGTTCAATTCAACTAACTTCCATGGAGCTGCACTATTGGCAGGAAGCACTCACAGTCTCAAGGAATGGCAAAAGCATTTCCTAGTCCGTGGCGCCTCAACTGTACTTTTAAAACAACCTTGGCATGGAACAGAACCTTTCCAAAGAGTTTTTGAACGTCTAAAGACGTGATTATAAATTACTTGCCATTCGTCAACACACTTCACTACCATGTTGGAAATAAGTGAGTTCCAGATGATAGATAAGCAGATAATTATTTGACAGGTGTGGGGCGGGTGTGGAATGGGGGTGGAAGGGGGAGGAGGAATGAGAACCAATGCCTGTCTGGTGGATTTGCAGTTTTATTGATTGTAGTAGGGAAAGGGGTTGGCATCTCAGCCATTCAGGGCTGGCCTGGGACAGGGATTTAAAGGGATGTCCAGCAGCCCCTGGTGTGAACAGAAATCCAGAAGCCCCACACACACCTGTTTTTTCTTTGGAGCATTGGGCCTTTCAAAATTTTATGACTATTCTCCATTTCTGTTTCCACCCCCTTCTACGCATCTACCACTCCCCACGCCAGTCTTCTGTAAATTGGTAATTTGCTTTTTCTCTGGCAATGATTTCTTTTAATGGAATTAGAAGTAGCTTTGTACGTGTTCATTAAAACATTATTTTTAATAGCAAAAACCTGGAAATAACAGAAATCTTATAATAAGAGCAAATTTAAATAAATTATGGTAGATCCATAGTCTAGAATACTGTGTGGACAATAAAATAATGCTATAGAAACATAGTAAATGACATGGGAAAAGTTGGCAACATGTTGTTAAGTGAAAATGACAAGCCACGAAACGATGAGTGTGTATGTGTGGCACACGTGTGCACTATTGGTAATTTTTTTTCTTGGTCCTTTTCTGTGTTTTTCAAGATTCTGCATTGAATGCTGCAATGTGAGTTAGAATACAGCCAGGAGGGGTGTGCTGTGAAGAATCTGAGAGCACAAACATGGAAATCAGGCAAGATTTCCTTCCAAGTCAGTGAATTTTGAAGATGGCGAAAGGCACAGAGTATTGGAGAGGAACTCCAGGAATATGCTGTTTATCAAAATCAGAGGGAAAGAGATGGTATCTATTGGTGGTGGGACTTGAGGCCCACCAAAGAAGACTGAACTACATTAAAGAAACAACAAGGAGCATCTCTGGGCTTCTGAATATAGGGGTGAATTGATGGAAATGGTGTTGGAGGAGAATTATGCCAGCCATAGCATGGTGGATTGGGCTGGAGGCAGGGAGATCTGCCAGGAGACTCTCAGTTTAAACATTTGACCTGAGGTAATGAGAGCTTGGATTAAGCTTGTGGCAATAAAACCAGAAAGTAAGGAGCGGATGGATCTGAGAGAGACTACCAAGAATCTGAGCTAGAGATTCAAATTTGGCTAAATATTTACCAGGTGGCAAGTGAATCCATGTAAGGAGAGACTTTCCAAGGAAATGGGTTTTAAGAGAGAATAGCTAAGGATTGAGACTTCAGGGATTCCAACAGTTAATGGCAGGAGGAAAGAAGAGGAGCCAGCAAAGGAGACAGAGAATGATGGGTCAGAGAGATAAGAAGAGAAACTTGAGAACGCAATGCCATGAGAGCCAAGGGTAGGACAGTTACAGGAAGGAGTGGGTGGTTAGTAGTATCAAATTCATCCTCAAGGACAAAGATGCAAACTGAGCAGAGACCCTTGAATTTGGCCAGGAGGTCACTGGGGCACTTACAGAGAGCAGTTTTGGCAGAAAGCACTAGACTCTAGAAGGTTCAAGAGGAGGGAGAGGGGGCAAAATGGAGGTAGCTCATGGATACCACCCATGTGACAAGAGTAATGTGTCAGGACTGAGAAGAGCAAGCAAATTTTATAATTCTAGTCCTGCCACTTAACCACTCTGAACATCAGTTTCCTCTTCTGAAAACAGGAATAATTCTACTATCTTATAAGGCTGTTGAAAACTAAAAGAAAAGTTTAAATGATTATTTTTATGCTACACTGAAGGGATTGCTTCTTCCCTCCTCCTCCAAAAGAAAAATCCCTGGATATTTCTGGGCATGTTTCAACAGATACAAAAAGTCTCCTAGCTCAACGGTTATATCCCTAGGTCAATACTGCTTCGAAAATGCCCTAGCTGTGTCCTCTGGCACTCATCATGCCAAGTCACTTCCCTGAGCCCCTCTGAGGTGAGAACAGGGAGGCAAGGTGATTAGGAGGGAGCCAGTGTCAGGGTCATATGGAATGTCTCTGAGGCCTGTTTAGAGGCTGTGAAGCAAGGCTCCGTTTGAGACCCCGGACGCAGTTTGGTGCCAACTTCACCTCAACGCACAGAAGGCTGCAGCCCCCGAGTGGATGGTGGGCTGAGGAAGACGTACCAGAAAACCTTCCTTTTTTTGTTTTTAACCCATGGCACCTGCAGATTGAATGGCCCCTGGACTGAATGATTTTGAAGAGGCAACTTGGTTTTCAAGGTGTACATAAAGGCATATGCTTTACTTTCTTTCCTTCTATTCTTATTTGGCAACAATATACAAGCAGACCTGGCCGGCACTACCTCATTTTTTCCCCTCCGTCGCTATTTACTAAGCAACCCTTTTCCTTTGTGAAGCCCAGTCTGTTGCCAGTTTAACATATTCTTGACTTAGTGCCTTGTTTTCCCCTAAAAGAAGATACTCTCTGAGAAAAAAATGGTTGCCCCACAAGCCATCATGGCCTAGATCTCTTACCAAGCTCTGGAGGGGCACATCCCTGTGCACTGGCCTAACTGGGAGTGGAGTGAGCATATTCTCTAGAACTGGTACTTTTCAGATCCTGAGACATCTAGATAGTATAGTCAAAGGGCCTTTTAATGTGCATGCTCCTCTTAGTGAAAGAACTTGGGTTCACTTCTGGTAAGATGGTTTACCTGAGGGAAACAGGGCCACATCATGGATGGTACAATCACAGGCTAAGATGTGTGGCCCTCCTGGAAAAACGTTATAGGAGATTAGAGCACAGGTACTTCAAAGTACTTCAAAGGAGGCTGGTATATCGTCAGAAACCATTTTGGACAACCTGGGAGTCCTACTTTCCCTTGGCCTTATAGCAAGTGCCTAACTACTCAGTCACTGAATTCGGCTTGAACATCTTCTGAATAAGATGCTTTCCTGGGACGGGGCTGGGGATGGAGTAAGGGAATGAGGACTAGAAGGATAGGCTGGGGTCCCTGTCTAGGGGAGTAACTCCCTTAAAATGTGGACAAGGGGTCTCGGTTGCCATGTTCCCGGAGAGCTGCCGGAAGGCGTCTGTGGTCTCGCTGGAGAGCCCCAGGGCAGGGCCTGTCTTGGGGGACCAGATGCTGTATCAGGGCCAAAGCTGGGCCTGCAGGGCAGGTGGCCAGAACTTGGAAGGAATTCTCTTCCGCAGCCCAGGGTCCAGGCTTGGCCCCAGCAAGCTGTCCTGCCAGCCTCTGCTGCCTGTGGCCTCGCGCATTCCGCGCCCCCGCCCCCTCTGCCCCTCCCCTGGCCTCGCCCCCTCCCTTGTCCCCTTCTCCTCCCCCCCACCAGCTGTCCCCTTTCCCCGGAGCAGCGAGACAGCCAGAGCCTGGGAAGAGGCGGCCGCGGGCCCGAGGGGGCGTGGTGGGGAAGGGGAGGAGGATGCGGGTGAGGGGATAAGGAGGCCCGCGGCCGGCGCCCCCAGCCACTGCGCGCCCGCCCGAGAGCTGGGTGCCGCCGCCACCGTCGCTGTCGCCCCGCTCTGCCCGCCTGCCCGCCCGCTTGCTCGCTCGCTCGCTCGCTTCCCCTCGCTGGGGGGGAAAGGTCAGCAGCGTCCTGGAGCCACCGTGTCACTCCCCGACAGCCATGAACTGCAGCGAGAGCCAGCGGCTGCGAACCCTCCTGAGCCGCCTGCTGCTCGAGCTGCACCATCGTGGCAACGCCAGCGGCCTGGGCGCCGGCCCGAGCATGGGCATGGGGGTCGTGCCTGACCCCTTCGCGGGCCGCGAGGTGACCAGCGCCAAGGGCGACGACGCCTATCTCTATATCCTGCTCATCATGATCTTCTACGCCTGCCTGGCCGGAGGCCTCATCCTGGCCTACACCCGCTCCCGCAAGCTCGTCGAGGCCAAGGACGAGCCACCCCAGGCCTGCACGGAGCACGAATGGGCCCCGGGAGGCGCCCCGGCCACCGACGCTGAGACTGCCGCGGGCTCCCCGGCCGAGGGCCGCCGCCAGCTCTCCCCTGTCCTCGCCCAGGGCATCGAGCGGGTCTAGAACCACAGCCCCTGCTTGCTCTCGCGTCCTCCTCTTCTCGCTTAGCCCTGGGCGCGGCTCCCGCCCTTTCTTCCCCTTCAGGGTTCGCCTCACCTAAGGCCCAGACAGTGGTGAGAGGCCAGGAGACCTTGTCTGGAAGCCCATGGAAGGAGAAGCACCACCCTACCCACTCCTGGCCACTTTCTCCCTCCTCATCCTCACCCACACCCCGCACATCCAACCGCACTAAACTGCCTCTGCTCTCTTGTCTTCAGACAGCCCTGACACTATGCTCCAGGCCTCTGGGAACTGAATCCAACACGTCCAACACTTGGCATTGAAATGAAGCAGTGAAGTCTATCAGAACTCTGGGCCGTCTAACTGGCAGCTGCTCCAGGGGCTGCCAGGGACCTCTCACTCTGCAGAGCCAGCAGGCTTTGCCATCACTGCCAGGCCGGCTGCAGCAGCTCCAGCTTCCCGTTGCCTTAGGGACAGAGACAAAGAAAATGAAGAGACCTCAGACATCTTTTCCCTCCCTCTCTCTTTCAGCAAGGAGCAGGCGGGACACTAGGACCAGTCTGTGGGATAGAATGGATTTAATGGGGACTGGAGGGGGGTGGGGAGGCTCGGCAGGGGGACGGACTATGAACCCAACTGTATGGTTTTCTTGTCTCCTCGGTTGTCATCCCAAAGGTAACTTGCCTGATTTTTTTTAGTAGCTTTGCCATCTTCTGCTGTGGGTAAACATTATTGGGTGTATCACCCCAATACTTCCAAATGCCTCTTCTAAACTGATTCAGTTGTTATCACAGTGTCTGCTCCATCCATGGAACATCAGGCTCCGATGTCCCCTGCTCTGTAACCCTGGGGAATGTCAGAGGCAAGTAATAAAGTTTGTTTAAACAATAACCTAAGAGTCTTCTCAAAGACCCCAGCCTTGAGACCGAGTAACATATACGGAAGAAATTCTTTTTCACTTTTGGAAATGATGTTTCGATTTGGAGATTGGGTTGTTATGATATCTGTATCGATTTATCCAGTTCCAATTCAATAGGTGTGATTGTGAGTGAAGAAAACATTTATATGGCAAAGTGGGTTATTTTGTGAAGTGTTTCAAAAGTTATACATGCTTTTTTACTTCCTCCTCCTTTATTCTTTATTTCTTAATTCTGAAGCACTTTCAAATATCACAGTGCTATAAGGATTTCCCCCTTTCCTTTTGTAGTTTTTCAGGATGCACCTTAAAAAAAAAAAAAAAACAACCTCTCAGGCCAATCACTTTTAGCTATTATCAAAGCTAGTTTTTAGAAGTCACTTTAATGACTCAAAAAAGTGGTTTATTAAAAGACAAGGAAGCCACCGGCTAGTGTAAATCTTAAGTCAGAAGGAAGATGCTTGAACTGAGCAATCTTAACAATCATGGGTAAAGTTAGAGGTGTGTGTTTATTCATTTATTTTCTTTGTCTTAAGAAGGTTGTTAGAAACTTGCCTGCTTAGGGTTGAAATGCTTATACCTGATGATGGCTGTTTGGGCTTCATCAAACACACATAAAGTTACCTCTTAGAAGTAAACAAACTTGCTTAAATACAGCTGGTTTCAGTATTAGCAAGACAAAGATATTACCAGTCACTTAAATGCATTGATAATGTATAAAATCATTCAAGGCATTGGTTTTGACCTTCCAGCTCATCTGGCATTTTACTGGAGCTATTAATAAGTTAAATGGACTTACTTTCATTCCCAGGATTCACTTCTTGAAGCTATACTGGCCTTACCCCGTTGGCACCTCTCCAGTTCTAGTTCCAGCTCTGAGGTCGCCCCCTCTCCTTGAAGGTGGGGGCCAGGGATGGGGGAGTAGTCCAAGGCAATGGCAGAAAGAGAAGGGCTGCTATGAGAGCCATCTCAGCCAGGCAGGGGGGCCTGAGAGGGGCGTGGAGGGGGGCACGATATACAAGGATTCTGGGGACATGTTGGGGGCAGTCCCCAGCCCTGTGTGTTTAATGCAACATCGCTCATTTATCAGGCATGATGGGATTCACAAGGTTATTTTGATAACGAAGCATAATCAGGGCTTTAAGTGTTAAAACTTCATAGACACATTTGTACCATGTTTTCAATAGATATTTAAAAGACTATATTGCCAAAAATAAAATAAAGGAAGCTGGGAGCAATTGGGATAATTCCCACGATAAGTATTAATGTGCCAGGTGTGGGAAACAAATCCCATGGCAAAATATTCCTGCTTTAAAAATATGTTATCCTTTTTTTTAATGATGACTTAGGGTACTCATGAAGAACATGTGGCGAGAGTAGCTATACAACTCTCCCTGTGAGAAAAGTGCACTGGCCTGGGGAGAGCAATTTGTTTTACTGCCCAGCTGCTTTTTTCAAACACTTTCAGGGTTGCAACTGTGTCCCAGATAATGAAGTTTCCCAGAAGTCTGGACACTCAACTTTCTACCAGCCAGTGGGGGGTGTCAACATTGAAGTGATCCTATTGTGATCAGCAAAATATAGAAGAAAGAAAAACTAGATGCTTGGCCAACCCCCAGTTTTGATAATGTAGCCCCAAATAGCTTAAGCTGACTGTGAAAATTGATGAAAATGTTAGCCTTGTCCTTAAGATGATTTCAAAGACCTGAAACATTCTAATAAATTAGAGTGATTCTTTTTTCACCCCACCCAGCCATCTATTTCTCCCCTTTGCATAAGCAGATCCTGTTCCAATTCAGGTTCATATCTTTGCTCCATAACAACAATGAAGCACAAGACCCTGGCTTCCCTACTTGTAACCTGAGGCTTTCAACAAAGAGACACTAGGAGATGATTTGAGTTCCAATGTCTGGAAGTGCTCATCGACATTACAAAAATAAACGGAAGCTTTTCGTCCATTACAGACATATTTCAAAGTTGTCGCTTTTACTTTTCTAGAGGGACATAAATGGGGTCTTTCATTTGTTTGTAGTTACCATCTTCTCCTTTTCAATTTGCCATGGCTTTTATAAACCCAAGGTCTGCATATAACTTGTATCAACAAAGAGAAACGGGACTGGGCTGCTTCCCAAGCAATCTTGCCTGGCAGCTAAAGCGAATGCACCAGGATGTTGTGGAGTGAGCGCAGGACCAGAAATCAGGAGAACTGGGGTCCGGTCCTGGCTTTGCCAATTAATGAGCTTTGTTTCTCATGGTGAGCTGCTTCACCTCTTTGGGCCCTTGTCTTCACAGCTGTGGGGATTTGAGGCTCAAGTGAGATAATGTATGGGAAAGAGCCAGGAGAAGTATAGCGCTATAGAAGTATCAGGTGCTAAGTTTGTATTTTCCTTTTCCTTCCTTGGGGGAATGCCCTTGGCAGCTGCATAGAGGAGGCAGGAGAAAGAGAAAATTCTCTATTATGTAGATGCTACTCTTATTGCTCAAAGAAGAGGATTGCCTATACTTTGCCACGAGCTCCAAGATTTCTGAGCCTATCTCTTCCACGAGCAGAATCTTGGCTGACTAGGAAACTGTGCATAACTTCCTCACCATCCTACTCTTCTTCCCTTTACCTGCAGGCCCACAGTGACCTTTAAAAACGTATGTCAGCAATACTTTATTTCCTGGTCTCCCCCAGGACTGGAGTCTAGACTTTTGAAGACTCAGGTCCTCAGGAATTGGTACACGGCATAAGAGAAGGGCAAGAATCAGGAGCTGTAAGGGAGCATGACTGGGGACCACCAGAGGTCAGTAGACTAGATTGGTCAATAGCCAAACTAGGTGCACTTGAGCCACTCACCAAAAATGGCCTTGGGAGAAGAAGTTGGTTGGGAAGTCATTTTTCTGTCCCTTTGTTACTTAACCTGCAGGCTATCCAGGAAGACAAGTAATGTGATTAAGGTAACCTCTCCTTCTGCGCTAGGTCTCAGAGCATGGGACCAGGTGGCCCCAACTGGTCTCCCACTGTGTTGTTTTTTTTGTTGTTGTTGTTTTGTTTTGAGACAGAGTCTCACTCTGTTGCCCGGGCTAGAGTGAGTGCTGTGGCGTCAGCCTAGCTCACAGCAACCTCAAACTCCTGGGCTCAAGCGATCCTTCTGCCTCAGCCTCCTGAGTAGCTGGGACTACAGGCATGCGCCACTATGCCAGGCTAATTTTTTTGTATATATGTTTTTACTTGGTCAATTAATTTCTTTCTATTTGTCAGTAGAGATGGGGTCTTGCTCTTGCTCAGGCTGGTTTCTAACTCCTGACCTTGA
>VBSM01003151.1:5525755-5544132 GCA_008086735.1 Cheirogaleus medius | reverse complement strand
AAAAAAAAAAAACAAGAAAAAAAATTAAAAAAGAAAAAAGATGCAACCCAAGGAAAGAAACTGTAGTTGTGGGGTTCAGTGGAATCTGGAAGGAGAGATACCTAGAAATGTCTACATACGTTGGGGAGAATACTGAGGGGTGTGCTGTGCCTCCCACAACTTCTCAATTCACATTCTACTCTGACTGCCAGATGCTCTGGGGACCCTGGGGAGGACTCAGGTGGCCGTGAATGACTGGATTGCATTATGGATTTACTGAATTCCCACATACCTGACCAACAAGATGTCCATTCATGAAAACACCTCAGGTCCCTGGAAGGACAGGTGGCCTTCTTTTAGCTCTGTTTAGGATCTAGTTGTGCTCTAGTAGGGGCTGCAGTTCCAAGTGGGCCTGGTAAGGGAAAGAATGAAGACAAGGGACCTGTTAATTTCCATCTTCCTCTCCTAGGCCACTTCTCTAGGGGCCCTGTGGTCAGGCCCAGCCCCGGTGAAGCTACGGGATTGGTATTTATCTCAGTTTTCCCCTTCCTGTTCCGAGCCCCTTGGCCCCAGTATCCCGAAACTGTTCCTTCCTGACTTCAAAAATCTAACAATCTTATTCATTTGCATCTAATGCATTATTCATCCCAGCAAGGGTACAAGAAGTGCATCTTTAATGGTGGCTTTCAGACACTGAGTGAGGGAGAGAGGTACAAAGAGGGGCTTATCCTAAGACACTCAAATTTGATACGAGTAAGCCTGGCCCTGGCAGTCCCAGCATTGTGGTAAGCTCCTCAAGGACAGAACCTTGTTTTTTTTCTTTATTCCCACTGTTTCTGGAGGAGTTTGGAAGACTGTAGCCTTCAGCCATCTAGGAGGGCACCTGCATTTTCATGTGAGTCTCCTAGAGTGGGGGATGAGATGGGGAGTGAAGATGGGAGTAACTGGGGCAGCTGGAAGGGGAGAGAAGCCTTCAGCTTGCTCCCCAGTTAGTGCTCTGTCCACTGGAAGGTGACTTTAGCAAACAGGACCCAGAGAGGAATGGTTGAGGGGAGTGAGGAGTGAAATACTAGGATGAGTCCCCTGAGGATTGCAAGGATGGAATTTTCATCATCTTCCTGCCATCTATCTGTAAGTCCAGTACCAAACCAGGGCCATAGCCAAATGATAAACCCTGCTTGGAGGTGGCTGCTCTGGAATCAGCTGGGTCAGTCTCCATCCTGTGTCCTGAGTAACTGGCACCATTTCTTGGAAGTTTGGGCCTTCCCTCTAGCAAGTCCAGGGGCCTGGTAGGTTCAAAAGCCCTCCCCACCTTTTGCCTTTCTTCATCACCCACTAAAGTAGAAGAGTGTCGGGCACAGGGTGTAGGCTCTAGCGCCAGACTGTCTGGGTCTAAATCTACAGTCTGTCTTTCACTAGCTGAGTGACATCAGTAAAGTTACCTAACCTTCTCCAAGCTTCCTTTCCTCAGCTGTAAAATGGATGTAATAAATAGTGCCTACCTCCCCAGGGTCGCTGTGAAGATCGAGGAGTTACCACAGTGCCTGGCCCAGTGGAAGGGATCGGTAATGATAGCTACCATTCTGTACTTCCCTCTCATCTTGACTTCAATCCCTCCACCACTAGCTCCTGTTCTACAGGGCTGTCTGCCACCTTCTGGCTCCATTTGTCTCATTCCTGTTAGTGTACAAAATACATCAGACTTGTTCACTTTAAAAATAACTCTCTTGCCCTTTTCCCTCCTTCAGATATTGTCTCATTCCTCTTCTCTGCCCTTGCCCCCCAGCCTCATTTTTTTTTGATAGAGTCTCGCTCTATACACCTCACTGCAGCCTCGAACTCCTGGGCTCAAGCGCTCCTCCTGCCTCAGCCTCCCAAGTAGCTGGGATTATGGGCACACACACCACCACGCCCAGCTTTTTTTTGTTTGTTTGTTTGTTTTTGTGGAGATAGGGTCTCACTTTGTTGTCCAGGCTGGTCTTGAACTCCTAGCCTCAAATAATCCTCCCACCTCAGCCTCCCAAAGTATTGGGATTACAGGCATGAGCCACCATGCCTGGCCCCTCTTCTCCCTTTTTGAGTAAAATTCCTTAAATGAATGGTCTACACTCTGGCTCTGCTGCCTCACTTCCCAATCTTGCTTCAGTTCATTGCAATAAGGTGTTCACCTCCACCAAACCAATGAAACTGCTTTGCCATGGTCACCCATGACCTGCATGTTGCCAAACCTAACAGTCGATTTTCTGCCTTCATTCTTCGTGACTGCTTAGCAGCATTTAGTGCAGTTGATAACTCCTTCCTTGAAACTTTTCTCTTGAGTTCCATAACATCTCAGTCTTCTGAATTGCGTCCTTCTTCGTCAGTCTTCTTACTTCTCAGTCTCTGTTGCTGGTTCCTCCTCACCTCCTCAACCTCTTAATGTTGAGGTGCCTGCGACTCCATCCTGGGACCTCCTTTCTTTTCCTTCTTACTCTCTCTCCCTTGGTGATGTCGACTTGTCCCAACATGCTAAATATCATCCTCACATATAAATACCATCTTTACAATGATGACTCCCAAAGTAATACTTTTATCCCTTGAAACCCCAACTCTGAGCTCCAGACTTGCATATCTAACTGTCTACTTAATATCTCTACTTGGATATCTAAACCTGTCTCAAAGTTAACATGTCCAAATCAGAGTTTTTCAGTTCCTTTCCCCCAAATTTTCTTTTTCATGTGAGAAAGAAAAAGCAACCCCTGACATCTGAGAACTGAAATCACATTTACATCTAGGCCTCACTCTTGTTAGAAGTTGGCCTGGTGTTTACTGATAGGGCATGTTATTCTCTAGTCGGACTTAAACAATTTCACAGAACACCAATATCAGACAAATCCAATGAGAAGACTAGATATATCTTTGTGGCCACAAAAAAGTTAGACAAACAAGACCATTTCATAATGTTATATAAGTACAGACTAAAACAAGATTATGGTGAAACTTACAAAATGCCAAACATCATCCTTCCCCAGCTAATTTGAGTGACTGATTCGTCTCTACAAATGACAGCTTTAGACTCCTATAGCCTTTCCTCCTTCTAGATGAGATTTATTAAAATACCCTAATCATAGAATAAAATAAAATACCTTAATCATAGAATTACCCTCATTTCCTGATAGCATCCATTTTTGTAAATGGTACTAACACCATCCACCTAAGTTGATTATGCTGTAAAGGGAGTCATATGGATTTTGCTCTTTCCCTTACCCTGTCACATCCAATCTAGGAGCCAAATCCTTTCCATTCTACCTCCAAAAGGAATTCTGCATATGACCACTTCTCACGATCTCCACTTCCACCCCCCTAGTCTATATCCCTGTCGTTTCTTACCTGGCCTAGCACAACACATCCTATTGGTTTTCCTGCCTTTACCAGTGCCCCCCTGCAGTCAGTTCTTTACACAACAGCCTGAGCAACGTTAAAGCATAAAGCAGATCATGTCCCTTCTCCATTTAAGGCCCGCCATTGGATTGCCCATCCAATTATTACAGAATACACTCCCAGCTCCTTACCATGGTCTATATGGCCCCATGTGATCTGACCCTTGCCAACTTCTCTAAACCTCATCTCCTGATACTCTTTCCCCCTTGCTAACTAAACTCAGGTTACACTCATTTTTTTTTACTGTTCCTTGAACACTTCAAGCTCTTTTCTGCCTTAAAGCCTTTTTGCATTTACTGTTTCCTCTGTCTGGAATGTTCTTCTTCTATATCTTATGGCTATTTCCTTCTCATTATACAGGTCATGGCTCAAATGCAAGAGGCCTTCCTTGATCATCCTATCTATAGTTCCTTTCTCCCATACCACCCTATTCTCTATCCCATTGCTCTATATATTTACTTCACAGTAGGAAGCACTGTCTAAAATTATCAGGTTTGTTTACTTATAAGTACTAGTTTATTATCAGTCTTTCTTTCCCATGTAGGCTGTAAGTTCCATGAAGGTAGGGATTTTTTAAAGTCCATTTTTTAAAAAAAATTGTATTTTCATAACTTTTTAAAAGGTATTAATATAACTGATGTACAAAAAAGTGTACACATTTAAAGTGTATGATATGATGGGTTTTGGCATGTGTATATACCTGTCTGATCATCACCAAAATCAAGATAATGAACCTATCCAACACCCCCAAAAGTTTTCTTGTGATCTTTTGTGCCTCCCTCCTGTGGGCCCAAGAATCAGTGATCTGCTTTTTGTTGCTATTGATTAATTTTCATATTCTACAATTTTATAGGAATGCAATCACGCAGTAGGTACTTCTTTCACTCAGCATACTGATTTTGAGATTCATCTATACTGTTGCACGTATCAATAGTTCATTTCTTCTTATTGCTTAGTCATTGTGGGAATGTATCACAGTTTGTTTATCCATTCACCTGTTGAAGAATATCTGGGTTGTTTCCAGTTTTTCACAGTGACAAATAAAGCTTCAATAAGCATTTGTGTGCAAGTCTTTGTGCGGATACATGTCGAATGCAGGGATTTTGTGTGTATGGTTCTTTGAAGCATCCCTCATGCCCAGGTAGTTGTATAATATCTATAAACTATGTGATGGTTAAATATCTGTTGAAGGAATAAATGAACTTTCCTATTTAGTCCAGGTCTATGGACAGTTCTACTCTTCCTGTGCCCATTCTCGAATCCTTTACTTCCCTACCCTCTGTCCCATTCCTGCCTTTCCAATCTGCAGCCCTGAGTGACCCCTTCAAGGTGGCTGTTTCCACTCTTGGCTTGTTGTAGAAACTCTGCTCATCGGGTTCCCTGCCAATGCGTGCTCTCTCCCCTAAGCTGGCCCCTCTGGCTGTTCAACAATCCGTTCATTCCTCGCTTGCTGACTCCCTATCACATTCCCTACAGCAGCTGCTCCAAACTTCCTGCCCTCTCCTCAAGCCCCCAGCCCCAGCCCTCCCCCTCATTCTCAGGAGATGACTTCACCTCCTTCATTACCGAGAAGATTGAGGCCAACTGACAGGAGCTTCTCTGGCTTGCATCTGAGCCATCCCCACACAGCCATCTCAAACGCTTCCGGCTCTCAGGAAGATGTGCTGCTTCACCTTGCCAAGGTTAAACTCTCTGCCAGTGTGCTTGATCCTAGCCCCAATTTTAATGATATTAACAACAGCAAAGAATAAAATGTACTTAGTCCGCGATATGGGCCACACACTGGGCTAAGCACTGAGAAAAACTCTTTTATTGAAAAACTATGTCATTAACATATATCATTTCTTTTTTTCCCCCCGAGCTTAAAAACTCATTAATTTTTTAAATAAAAATATTGCAAATACATAAATACTGAGCACTTCGCATGTGTTTTCTAATTTAATCATCACAGCGAGATTGGACAGGTAGGACTATTTTCTTTTAAATGACCAAAGAGACTAAAGATCAGAGAGGTTTAAGTAATTTACATTGACTGATATAGCTAGTAAGTGGTGGAGCTAGGATTTGAGCTAAGGTCTAAATCCAGAGCTCTCATTTTCCCTCCCTTCCTCTCTTTCTCGTTCTCTCTCCCCACCTCTTCTTCCCTGAAGTTCAGATGGTTATCTTAATCCTACTCCTCAGTTCATAGAAAATTGTCATCCTTGGCAAAAATATAAAGCAATTATAAAGAAAAAGTAAAGAGGAAGAGAGACACACTCAGGGGAAGACATGAAGGATATTGCCAGACTAGGGAGTTTGAACTTCACCCTGTAGGCAGTGGTTCCCAAACTTTAACAAGCACTCCCTGGGGTGCTTGTTAATAGGGCAGATTCCCAGGCTCTAGCCTCAGACCTCCTGGATCAGTATCTCTGGGGGTAAGCAAAGGCAGAAACATAAAAGATCAGTTAGAAGGTGAACACGGTATTCCAGAGGAGAGATGACAGTGGCCTGGTGGTGGCAAAAGAGTTGGAGAGAGAGAGATTTCTTTAATTGTGGTCAAATACACATAAAAGTTACCATTAGAACCATTTTAAAATGTACAATTCAGTGGCATTTAGTGTGTTCGCATGGCGTGCAACAATCACCAGCATCAATTCCAAAACGTTTTCGTCATTCAGATTGAAGAATGTTAAAAGGTAGAACTAGCAGAGTTATACAACCAATAAAATATAGATGGTGAGCAGGGGGGAAGGGTTAAGCTCATTAGGTTTTGACAGCATACTGATGGGAACAGTGATGATATCTAACAGAGATAAGTAGATATTAATAAAAAGTGGGATCTTTCAAGGGTAGAAATGGAGGTGACATAAAGGCAGTCATGAACATGGTGAATTTCTTAGAGACCTTCAGGGGGGCACATGAAGCAACCAGTTGGAGTGGACCCGGGCTATGGGTGAAAAGTTAGGGCCTGGAGGACCAGATTCTATATTAATAATAGCAAACATTTGCATGAGGCACACTATTTGTCAGACGTTGTTCCAAGTGCCTTATATACATGATCTCAATGAATCCTCATGTTACAGATGAGCAAACAGAAACATCGAGAAGCTTGCCAAAGTTACTAGCATATGATGAGGGGGGATTGAAATTTAGTCAGACTGACTTTAGAGCCAGTGCTCAGAGCCATTATGCTAAGCTGCCTCTCACTGAGGCATTTCATCTAGGAAAATGGAGGTAAGGTGCAGGGGAGAGCCTTGAGGAAAATTCGCATCAGAGAAAGGCATCAGAGAAATCTACTGAAGAAGACAGAGAAGGACAGATAAGGAAGGTAGCAGAAAAGTGGAAAAATTGCAGAGGTCAAAGGAGAAGGGAGTTTCAAGGAGGGAGTGTCTGATCCTGCATATGTGCTGCAATTGAAGGTTGAGAAGTAGACATTTGATTTGCTGGTGACTGTCACTGGTTGCCTTCCAGATGGCTGGTTAGTGAGGAACAGGGCAAACCAGAGGAAAAGGCTTAAGGAGTAAGTTGGTGGTAGGAACAGAAAGCAGGTAATGTGGACTATTCTTTGGAGAATATTGCAAATGAAATGAAGGGGAAAGATTATTGACTGATAAATCTTTGGAAGGAATCAGCATAGCATCTTAGATAAAGCAGACAGATCAGACTTTCTGTTCTAACACCTAGTTGCTCAGTGACCTTGGGTAAGAGATTTAACTTCTTAGAGCTTCAGTTTCCCCATAATTATAACAGGGCCTACCTACCTCAGAGGGATGGGAAGTGAGAAGATGTATGTAAAATACACAGGGTTAGCAATTGTTTAATTTAGTTGCTCAATAAATGCCAATGAATATACTTCAGTGATCTTGAGTATCCAGGAAACTCCAGAACCTAGACTCCTCAGGGTCTGACTGGAATGAAGTTGCCAACTGCTGTTAATAGGAGCAGTCCCCTTGGGGTCACCTCAGACTAGAGCCAGATCATGGAGGTTAAACTCAAACCACAGCAGCTTAATTAATATAGATGGCCCTTCAACTCATTACCTCTCTGTACAGTGAAATGGGTAGAGCTCATGTAAACTCTGTATATGGGTGACAAGGTAGAGAACCAGAGCTTCCCTTTGAAGGAGAAATGACTAATCACAGCCACTCCCTGGCCTGGTTTCTCTAAGTACCCAAGAAAGCAAATAAAAGCCTAAAGCTTCTTGGTGTTAGATGTTTAAGGATATTGTCCACTTGTAATATGGGAAAATTCCTTCCTTCTCCTCTTCCTCCTCCTCCTCCCCTTCCTTCTCCTCCTCCTCCTTCTCTCTCTCTCATTTGAAAACCTCCAAAAATACCATATAAATATTACATCTTTAAAAAAATAACAAGAATGTGATCCAATGTATGCAATGCCAAAACTCTCCTAAGCATTACTGATTTTTTCCTTCAGGATTTGCAATGCATTTAAGGATTTTGCAAGACCGCAGAGGTCAGAAGCATCTATTGTTCAGGTGTGTATCTCTACGAACTGTTAAAAAAAAAATGTCTAGAATCTGCACTGATCCTGAGTCATTCCTTGAAAGTTGCTTTTATTTTTTTAAAAAACATCTTCCCTGCCACCTGCTTCTCCTCAAACTTTAGTGTGTGATGACTTAAAGACAGACTTGTGGTTATTTGAGATTTCTACGTTGAGGATCAACAGGAGTTTATCAGAGACACAATTTTCCCAGGGAAAAGTCCATCAGTGCTCAAGTCATACAGTGGCCGTCACGATGCCCATCTGCTGGGGCTAGCAACTAACTTCAGTGCTCACCCTACAGAGCTACAGAGAACTAACAGTGCTCTCTGGACAACATGTAGGCCCTGCCTCCTAAAAGCTTCCATGCAAAAGCAATGTATATAGAAAGAAATATTTCCTTTCTCCTCTGTGCTTTTCCTCTCTACACCACTCTCATTCCTTTATCTCCCTGCCTTTGTTCTTCTGCTCCTTCCCTTTGAGTCTTTGGAGTAATCACCCACAGTCACAGCCTTTACTGCTCCCCGACACAGGTCAGCCCCAGAAGTGTTTGCCAATGGGAAAGAACGCTTTCCCATGGCTAAAGTTGCTGCCTGTGTGTGTCTGGTAACAATCACCAGAGTTTTCCTAAGTGGGAGTCTGTTTCAGCAGAAAACTGGAATTCCAGCAAAACGTTTGGAAGAGGAGAAGTGGTCTCTGTCGCAGACTCAGGAAAGCCCACCACTGAGCGCTGTCAGCTGATCAGAGTAGAGTCCCAGGCTTCAGTGCAACAAGCCTGCTTTCACCTATCTATAGAAAAGCAGCATTTCTCCTCTAAGCCCAGGCCTCAATCCAATACAGTGTGGCAGACCTTACTTTTCATCTTGTCAACTCTTATGGGGAACATGCTGCTGGGGCCGTGCCCAGTATGCAATGGCCACCCTTTGGGAAGGAAGAAAAGATGTCTCTGAGAGTGAGTTTTACCTTTGGAGACTTTCTGAGTGATTGTGCATGGTTCTGTAAGAGCCAAAGGCCTTCTGGCCCCTCCAGCCTGTGACTCTGTCTGGGTCACATTTATAACTATGCTCAAATTTCTATACTTCCCAATATCTCAGGTGCTCCAGGTAGGGAGTTAGCCCCTTCAGAGAGTCTCCTGCTTAATTCTGAGAATCCCCCAAAGTGATGCCTCCCATGTTCCTATAAACCAATCTATCAGCTATACTCACTATCCTGCCTTTTTTCTTCTACTGCAGAATCCATTGTCCACATTGGCTATTGTTGCTGAGGGTGGCCATCATGAGCATGGTGTCCATGTCCCAGGGATCTTTCTGACACCACATGCTCCTCTGGGAGCCACTGGAGAGCTGAGTAATGGGCAGGACAAACCTTCATTTCTCTAATTCTCTTCCACACTGGGTCAGCAGGGCCCAAAGCCAGGCCTGCTTATGCCTAGAGTTTCATCAAGTTGCAAGTGAATTGTTCCATCAGCCTCTGACTTCAATGCTCACCCAGAAGCTACAAAGTTTCTTTTCTTTTTTTTTTTTTTTTTGGGAATGTCTTTTTATTTTATTTTATTTTTTTTTTATCTCTTTTTTTTTTTTATTCCATCTTGTAATGGGGGTACAAATATTGTTTGGGTTACATACATTGCCCCTCCCCCCCTCCCCCCCACATGCCTGTGCTTCAAGCGAGTCCAATCCCCAGGTGGTGCGGATGGCACACATTATGTAACTCTACACTACTGCTACAAAGTTTCTGTAGGTTTCTGTCCACTCTTCTCACATGTGGGACTTAAACCTAGACCAGTGGGCCAGAGGGGGAAGGGGAGCCAGCCAGTCTTCTGAGTCAGTCTCCTCTCTCTTCAGGTAAAAGCCCATTTGCCCCCAAACAGCCCTGCCTCCACTATAGCAAGCAATATTTTTTCTCTTTCCTCTAAGACAGATTTGTAGCCACTTGGCACCACATACACAGCATGTTAGACCTTTCCACTCCAAAGCAGGGTCTTTGTTTTTACAGTTGCATAATTAGAAGGAGCTACTTGAAGAAAGACCTAGGTTTGAAGAAGCATGTTTGTGTTTGCTTTTGTTTCTCATGAAGGGAAAGGCTTGAGGATGTGTAAGTGCTGATAGGAGAGTGAGTAGAGAGGGAGAAGGTGAAGGTATGGGAAGCAGAAGGGGAGCACAACTGGAGCCTGACCTCCAGTGGAAGGCAAAGAGTGGGACCCCTCCCCCTTCCCCTTTGTGACAGGAGGAGAGAGGGAGCATTAGGTGGGGACCTACCTATTTAGACAAATTAAGAGTGGCGGGGTAGGAAGTTGAGCATTCCCACCTGAAAAGTTCTATTTTCTCTGTGTAATGAGAAAGGGAGGGAGGTGAGAGATGATGATCAGAGGCTTGAAAAAAGTGAAGGATGTTTGAAATGGTCACTGTGGAGGTTTGAACAAGCTAATTAGGAAACCAAAAAGATCGTGAGGCAGCAGTAAGGGCCCAGTTTTCATTGGTCTTCATTGGTCTTCATGACTCTATAGTGTGTCATTATAGTGTGTCGTATACTCTGCAGGAAGGTTTAGCAGCAGGCATGGAGAAAGAAAGTTCTTTCTCTTAAATGGAGATAATTATTTCTTCTCTTTTCTGGTAATGTAAAAGGTACTGGACTAGGTGTGGAGAGACCTGGGTTCAAATCCAAGTTTAATCATCTGTGTGACCATGGGGCAACTAACGTGACCACTTCACATCCTTTACTCCATCTGAAAGGGCTGTTATGTGAAAGAAAGGAGGTAGGGAATGACAAAAGCCATATGCAAAGCATGAAAGTGGCAAAACCAAAGAAAATGAAAACCAGGTCTACCCTAAGCACTTTTAAAGATAAACTACAGGAAAAATTTAAAAGAAAACATTTATAACACATACTACAAAGGGCTTACTATACAAAGTAAACAGTTCTTACAAATCAGAAAGAAAGCAGAAAAAAATGGGCAAAATGGGCCCAGCATGATGGCTGAAGCCTGTAATCGTAGCACTGTGGGAGGCCCAGGTGGGTGGATTGTCTGAGGTCAGGAGTTTGAGGTTGCTGTGAGCTATGATGACACCATGGCGCTCTAGGTGACAAAGGGAGACTCTGTCAAAAAAAAAAAGGCAAAAGAAATAAATAAGCAATTAACAGAAGAAATACAAAGAGCCAATACAGAGAAAACAATGTTTAAGCTCATTAATATGGAAATTAAAAATAAAACGAAAAACAATTACTCATTTCACCTAATAGACTTAACAAACACTAAAACAAATCAATAATAATTAGTGTTGAATAAAGGTGTGGAGACCCAAGCATTCTTATCCTCTGTTGGTGGGAGTGCAACCTGGCACAATATTTTTTTTTGTTATCACTGGCACAATATTTTTAACCCAGGAATTTCATTTCTAGCAATTTATCCCACAGATGTATTCATGCAAATATACAAAGATATGTGTAAAGATACCTATTGTTTCCAAGTTTGTAATAGTAAAAAATGAACCAACATAAAAAACCTCTCATTACAGTTAAAATTCCCTCTACTAGAAATTCACTAAATAAATTATTGTATGAACCCATGATGGAATATTATACAGCCACATTGAAAAGAATGCGATGGGAAAATGCTCAAGATCAATGATTAAATGAAAATAAGTGAGTGTAGAGCTGTATGTGTGCAGTTGTATCACATATAAAAATATGTGTATGATAGAAAAATATGTGGAGGAATATATTAATACAACAGACTTAACAGAGGTTATTCCTGGGAGGGGAGAATTATAAAGACTTTCTACTTTATATCTGTAATTTTTTCACAACATTTCATCACGATAAATATTTAAACATACAGAAAATTAGAAAGACTTGTGCAGTGAAAGCCTGTACAAAGAATGCCTCACCATGTAGGTTCTGCGGCTAACATTTTACTTTACTTGCTTTATCACATATCTCTCCAACTATCCGTCCCTTCAACCCACCTTGTATTTTGTTTTATTTTATTTTATTTTATTTTATTTTA
The DNA here is from genome assembly GCA_008086735.1 of Cheirogaleus medius. NCBI lineage: Eukaryota > Metazoa > Chordata > Mammalia > Primates > Cheirogaleidae > Cheirogaleus > Cheirogaleus medius. Next base: position 5,532,251 of record VBSM01003151.1, on the reverse strand, counting down.
TTTTATTTTATTTAGACAAAGTCTCACTGTGTTGCCTGGGCTAGAGTGTCGTGGCATCAGCCTAGCTCACAGCAACCTCAAACTTCTGGGTTCAAGTGATCCTCCTGCTTCAGCCTCCCGAGTAGCTGGGACTACAGGCATGTGCCACCATGCCCGGCTAATTTTTTCTATATGTTTTTAGTTGGCCAATTAATTTCTTTTAGTAGAGACGGGGTCTTGCTCTTGCTCAGGCTGGTCTCGAACTCCTGATTTCAAACGATCCTCCCACCTCGGCCTCCCAGAGTGCTAGGATTACAGACGTGAGCCACCACGCCCGGCCCCATCTTGTATTTTAAAATAGTTTATATTTACTTTAACTTCAAAGTAAGTTGCTGACATCAGTACACTTTTTTTCCAAAAATACTTCAGCATGTGTATCATTTACTGGAATTCAGTATTTATTTACAGTGTTTTTCCTTTTGTGATAAAATTTACATGCAATGAATTGCACAATCATGAGTGAATGAGCCAACAGATTTTGATACATGGATATGCCTGTGTAATCCAAAGCCCTATCAAGACATAGAACATTATCATCACCTCAGAAAGTTCCCTCCCGTCCATCCCAGTCCATCTTTACCCCACCCCCTACTGGAACTTTGGAAATATTTAAATAAACTTCTAATTTTAGAATAGTTTTAACTTTACCAAAAATTGCAGAGATAGTACAGAGAGTTCTCATATACTCTGCACCCAGTTTCTCCTACTATTACTATCTTACATCAATATGGTAGATTTGTCCCAACCAATCAACAAGTGTGGATACATTATTATAACTGCAGTCCATGAGTTTTCAGATTTCATTGGTTTTTCTCTTCCCTTACCTGTTCTAGGATGCCAGCCAGGATATCTCATTACATTTAGTTGTCATGTCTCCTTACGCTCCTCTGGACTATGACAGTTTCTTAGATTTTCCTTGTTTTTTGATGACCTTGACAGTTTTGAGGAGTACCAGGCAAGGTATTTGATTGGAATGTCCCTCAGTTTAGACTCATCTAGTGTTATTCTTATGGTTAGATTGCGGTTCTGTAACTTGTCAATATTTATAACAATCGTGTTTAACATTTGTAATCAGATTCAACAAAAATACTAATTTATAGAGGCATGATGGTGGGTGGTGATGAGCAGGAGTGAGGCAGTTGACAATAAGTAGCTAAAAAGAAGCGTGTCTACTTTGAGCAACTTGGAGAAAATACATGAGAATGTGGAAAGCCACCATTGCTCAGAGTGGTCCAGGCTGACCACGTGCAGGCACATCCTGCAATGGCTATAACCTACCAGAGAAGGCGCCCGCGGGAGGGGGGTCATGGGGGTGTTAGGGAGGGCGGGGGACAGAGATTCCCCAAGAGAGACTGAGATCTTTCCATGACAAATGTCTCCTAAATCAAGAAGCTTTTCTAATCTTGAAGGATTGACTATTCAGCACTGCATCAAGTGAGAATTCCTCACCACCTTCTGCGCAGATAGCCACTTGAAGCTGGATGGTGAAACCAGTTCTGGGAATGCCCAGGCATGAACACAGCCTCAGCACTGGGTCTATTTTGGGAACATTTGGACATATTCTGCAGCATCATATTTATACTTTGGCAAAACAAGTAAAAGTTCAAAGAAATAATCCTTGGCTTCCCCCTTACACCTCACATTTTTGTCTATAGAATGCCATATTCTGGGCAGAAATGGGGAGCCCGGGATGGCTAGTTAACCATTATGACACTTGGTCATCTGCAAAGATCGACCTGGATTTGAAAGAGCAAGTGCCTGTTATGCAGGGTTAATGGGGGCAGAGAGGGATCAAGTCAGTGAAATGTGAGAGAATCAATATGCGGAATGCTTGACCATAGCACATTCACACATTTCACAGAGGAAGGAGGCTAGGGTTACACCCAGCAACTGCAGATGCTTGATTAAAAAAACCAACCTTAAGCATTTGCTATTTGCTGGCTGCCTTGAGCACCCCTAAGGGCCCCACGAGCCAGGCTCAGTATCCTTTCTCGGTTCTCCCTGGGAGTCTGTCTGCAGCTTAAGACTGCTCCCCCAAACCTCTCCAGCTCCCCACCTTGGTTCCACATGAACTTAGAGAAGGCTTGAGGTTGGGGGCCTTCACTCTCCAAGTGAAGGTACGCCCGAGGGAATGTGTACTTTGGGGGAGGGGCACAGCAGGCTGATGGAAAATGAGCAAACAGCTGGAGACACTCCAAGGCAAGATAGAATTTTAGATCTGGCACTGGTGGGGGCAGGAAGAAGAGACGGGGAGGGCTTGGAGATGGTGGAAAGAGACGGAATACAGGATCCTTCGCGGCCATTAAAGCTCAGCACCTGGTCTAGGGCTCTATACACAAATGACACATTAATTAATGTTCTAATAATATCTAAAATTTATTGAGCAATTAAATTTTCCCAGGCGCTATACTTCTTATGCATTATCATCTTTCATCTCTCAATATCCTGTGGGAAAGGTAATAATATTATTGTCTCCTCATTTTACAAATAAGATACCGAATCCCAGAGAGGTCAAGTTACTTGTCCAAGGTCTCAATTAGCAAGTGGCAGAGTTGGGATCTGAATCCAGAGCCCGTGCGCTCAACTTTTTCCCTCGCGTCAGAGGCCTCAATGTGGTAGGCCAGGGTTGGTAGGATGAGGGGCTCCTTTCCTAGCTTTTCCTTCTGAGTCAGGTCTCCCCCTCTTGCCAATGAATATTCCTGCCCATCTCTGCCCTGGGGTCCTGCGCATCTCCAGGGCGCACACAGAGGAGCCTTCCACGGACTCTCCTTTAAAGGGCAGGGCGCTGTGGGAGGCACAATGGGAATAGCTGGTCTGTCTAGCCACCCTGCTCTAGTCCTCTGTGATCAGCTGCGCTTCCTCACCCGCTCCCCCAGATTCTCACCCTCTTGTGACAAGAGGTACTTGCTGCATCTGAGCTTAATGGCTCAAGAGATGGGTGGCGCAGCCGCAGCTTCCACGGGGGCATCTCTAGCAGGCCGACCCTGCGGGCGGGCGTTCTTCCCACGACCTGGCTTGCCGGCTCCGCCCGCTTTGCTTTTTCGCTCTGCTTTCTGCAACAGCCTCACCCTTTGATATGTATTCAGAGGCCTGCTCTTTTTCCCTTAGGTACGGGTTCAGAAAATGACCCCGTGAGGTTTTGCTATTTCCCGCATTACTGGAGTGCTCGTCAGTCCAGGCCGCTGCAGGCAGCTGGTCGCAGACGCACGGGGATTAGCAGCTCCCAGGCTGCCGCTGACATCCTGGGCCGGCACACGGACCATTCCTTTGCCTGCAGCTTCTCTTCTCTTCTCTTCTCTTCTCTTCTCTTCTCTTCTCTTCTCTTCTCTTCTCTTCTCTTCTCTTCTCTTCTCTTCTCTTCTCTTCTCTTCTCTTCTCTTCTCTTCTCTTCTTTTTTCTTTTCTTCTTTTCTTTCTCTTTTTTCTCTCCCCTCCTCTCCTCTCCCTTCTCCTCCCCACTCCCCATCCCCTCCTCTTTTCTCTTCTCTTTTCATTTTTCTTTCCTGTCCTGTTCTCTTTTCTTTTTTTCCTCTCTCATCTGGCTGTTTTCATTGCTTGCTGTCTTTCTCGCTTTCTCTCTGTACCAATTTTCTTTCTGTTAAGTGCATTTTAAAATTACTTGCTCGTTTTCGATCAAATACAGAGATGCATTTGGAAAAACAGTTTTCCCTTCCTATACAACATCCGGGGTATAACCAGTGCTACCAGTTTGATGTGAAGTCCTGTCACACTTTTCTCACGAGTACTGTTAAAATGTGTAGGAGGCCACTGGTTTGGACTGAGCTCTTTCACTAGGCCCAACAGACCAAGCCAAAATGGAGTCACTCATGCTGAAGTTCCACACCACCAAGCTGAAACTAGGTTGTTTATCTGACCTTCTGGGAAATTAGGAGAGATGGAGGTAATAATAGCCAAATCTCCAAACAGGCCAGTTTTAGCCAGTGTAATAAGAAAGTTCCCAGTCTTTTATAAGGAAAGTAACTTTGAAACGTCCAATCTGCATTTTGCTCTCTGTTTCTGCTTTGTTGAGCTTTTTTTGGCCTATAAAGCCAAATTCCTCTGCTCAGCTCATGGGAACACTCACTCTATTTTATAGAATGAGGTGTTACCCAATTCTAGAATCACAAATAAAAGCCGATTAGATCTTTAAACTAAATTTGTTGTAATTTTGTCTTTTGACAGAAAACACACACACACACACACACCCACACCCTACCACTTAGTTTACTTTTTTGATATAGGCTTTCTTCAGACTTGAAGACCTTACCAAAATTGTATGTCTTTTGTCATTTGACCGCATACCAGTGTGGCTTCTTATATGTTCCTGTAATAAATACACGAGGATAACTACAATATCACAATCTTTTAACAGAAGTGAAGCATTTTGGTTTGATACATAACTGAATGTTTACCAAATAAGTGTTCTAGTGTAGCTTCTTATTCAGAAACATTTCATGAACTACATTAGTAAACATTCAGAGGAGGATCTGAGATTATATGTGAATGTGGGCAGATCCTCTTCTGAATTCTACTCAGTGCAGTTACTTATGCACACAGATATATGTGGCTTCTTTCCCCACTTATTTAAAAATAAAAATAGCATCATATTATGCCAAATACTCTGCAACAATAATAATACATCATGGACAACTCTCCTGGCCAAGAGGTGGAAAGCCATCAGCTCGTGCTCTATTTTACTATTTCAATGCCCACTCGCTTATTCAACCATCATCCTTTTGATGGACTTTCAGATTGTTTTCCTATGTGTGCCAATATCAACATGAACATCCTGGGGCATAAATCAGTTCTGACTTGTGAGAATACCATGTTAGGATAAATTTCTAGAAGAAATATTCTCAGATCAAAGGTTTTTATATTTAAAAATTTTGATAGTAACTACCAGATTACTTTCCAAAATGTTTGCAGCAAGTTACTCTCTACTAGAGGTAGGTGTAAAAGAGTTACTGTTCCCCCATATTCTTGCCAGCACTGAATATTATCAATATTTTAAAATGGTACCAGTCTGAAGGATAAAAAAAATGCTATCCCATTACTTATAATATTTTACATCCTTGACGTCCTGTAAAGTTGAAACTTCTCTTATGCTTCTGATAATCTGTATTTCCACTTCTGTGATTTGCCTGTTCATAACCTTTGCCCTAATTTTTAGGTCATTGGCTTTTTCATAAAACACTTTAGGAGCTCTTTATATTATAGGGCTATGTAGGGTTTTTAATCTGTTTTCTTTCATTTGAATTGCAGATACTTTCTCTCAGGGGGATTTTTAGAGGCTTTTACCCCACAGACAGTTTTAAAATTATATGTTCTCAAGTTGGTCAACCTTCTCTATGGCTTCTAATTTTCCTATTTTGCTTAAGAAGGCCTCTCCCATTCTGAAGTTATATTATTCTTCTTTATTTTTGTTTAAGATTTTCATGTGAAAATTAAAATTTTTAATCTTTCTGGAATTTATTTTATGTGTGGCACGAGGTGAGGATCTAAAAATTTGATCCTGGTTATCTAGCCAAAGTACATTCTTTCTCAATGAAAAACAATATCTGTTTGATCATATAGGACAGTTTGAGTAACACAAAAATTACTTTTTTTGAAGGTTAGACAGAAGTCAGACATTTCTTATTTTTTTCCCTATAGTTATTGGTCTGTTCAGATTTCCTTCTGCTTCATGAATTATGACATTTCATGTCTTGATAGAAATTTGTTCATTTTCTTTAGATTTTCAAAGTTGTTGATCAAGTTACATATAATTTTTGTCTTATAATTATTTCAATGTCTTAAGTGGTTATATCTCATTTCTCATTCTTAATAGTATACATTTTAATCTTTGCTCTTTTTTAAAATTAGGCTTCTGAAGGAGGAGGTCTATTTTATAGATCTGTTGGCATTGGTTTTATTTATCCATTCTCCTTTGTGTGGGGGAGGATAGGAGGTGGGAGATGAGGCTATGTACTGGTAATAGTTTCTATTTCTTTAATTTTACCTTCTATCTTTATGAATTTTCTGTTTTCTTTAAGTTAATGATTTTCTCTAATTTTAAGTTAAATTCTTAGTTCATTTATTTTTCACTTTCTTTTTTTAATAACAAAAATATTTGGGCTAAAAATGTTCCTCAAGGTTTAACGCTAGCCACATATCACAGATTTTCTTTTATAAAGTGTTCTTAAATTAATTTCTAGATAATTTGTAATTTCAGTTTTGATTTCTTGTTTGTTCTGTTCAGATGTGTGTCTTCATTTCCAAATGTTAAATTTGGGAGGAGTTTCTTTTTTGTTAATTTCTTGTTTTATTTTAGTCAGAGAACACAGCTTATAAATTTTTACCTTTTGGAATGTAGCAGGCTTTCTTTGTAGCCAAGTACATGATTGGTTCTTAGAAATGTTCTATGGACCAAAGTGAGGCAACACAAGACCAGGAAAATGGGCTCCACATCTACTCACCAT
>VBSM01003151.1:5512596-5525655 GCA_008086735.1 Cheirogaleus medius | reverse complement strand
GTACCCTCATAATATAATGAAATAAAAGAAATGTTCTATGGATATATGTGAAGAATGTGTTGATTGTGTTACTCATAGTCTTTATACCGTTGCTTATTTTCGTCTCCTTTATTAGTTAAATATTTCGAGAGGTATATTAATATAAACTTTTCCACTATGACTATGGCTTTCCATCAAGTTTCCTTGTGTTTCTAGTCTTTTCCTATGTATTCACTGCTACATTGTTCAGTGCATAAGGTTTCTTACATAAATTCTCTGCAGAATGTGTCTTTTATCATTATAAAAATACATCCTTATTCTGTCTAATTCTCTTGGCCTTGAATTTAATTTCATTTTATTTTAATATTGCCACTCCTGCTTTATTTTTGTTTGCACTGGTCTCGCACAGTCTTTCTGTACCTTTATTACCTTTATTTTCAGCCTTTCTTTGTTATTTGTTCAAGAGTATTCATTATAAATACCATGTAGTTGGATTTTAAAAAACCAAAACTGAGAGACCTTTTAATTTAATTTAATTTATTTTAGGAAAACATAATTTAACACATCCTCACTTATTGTGGTAAGTATATTTGGTCTTATTCCTTCCACTGTGTTTTGTTTGTTATACTTGTTGCTTCTCCTTTTCTTGTTTTCTTATATTTGCTAGATTTATCAAGTTTAAAAAAATTCCTTATTTGCCCTCTCTCTTTCCCTAAGTAATTTAGAAGTTCTCTAAATATATCTCTATGTTACTAGTGGTTGCATGTCTATTTTTATACAATGATATTTAAGCTATGTTTCACTTTAGATATATCGACATTAAATAATAAACATGCTCCTCTCACTCTGCCATACATTTTACAAATATCAACGGTGACTGCAAGGTGAATTGATTAGGACTCAGCAGGAGGTGGGGAGAATAATTAAGCAGTAATTGTTGTAGTTCATATAAGTTTTCACTTGGCGTGTGTATATATTGTATGTATATGTGTATATGTATGTATATACAGCACATATATATTTTATGTTTCAAGTACTCTTAGTTAACACATACTACAGTCAATCATAACATTATTTTCATCTTTTTATATTTAGCTGTAAATATGATAACCAGTGTTTCTTGTGCCCCTCATCATTATTTATCTTGAAATGTCTGTTTCGATTTAATTTTAATTTGACTGGAGTAATTTCTTGAGTAATTTCCTCAAAAAAGTACATGGATAGTAATTTTTAAGTCTTTGAATGTCTAAAAATGTATCTTGCTCAGACAGATTAATGATATCTTGAATGCGTATAAAATTATCGAATCATAGTCCTCTTCTCTCAGTTGTCTATAGACATTACTCCATCATTTTCTTGCTTTTACTGAGGAAGATGGTAACTCTGATTCTAGTCTGCTTTTTTCCTTTGTAAACACAAAACCAAACTAAAAGAAACCTCTTCTGTGTCTGAAAGTTTGTAAGATCTCCTTATCTGTGGAATTTGTAAGTGCAGGGAACTTTTCTTCTATCATTTCCTTGGTTATCATTTTTATACTTCATTTCTGAAATCTTATTAGTTGTATCAGGTTTTTAGGCTATAGCTCTATCTCTATGCCTATTTCTATTTCTATATCCTATCTTTCCAATCATAATTTCAATTTGCCTGTATGTTTGCTCTAATATCATGGGCTACTTCTCCAGTTCATCTTCTGGAAAACTAATTTTGTTTTCAGCAGTGACCATGACTCTGCTGAAGTTTTAAATATGACAATTACATTTGATTTTAATTTCCAGAAATTCTTTTTTATGTCCGCTAATTCAATCTACTACATATGCATTAACTTTATAATAACATCCTTCAGAGCTATTAAAAATTTTTAAGAAAAATGGAGTGATATTTAGAGAGAGGAACAAAATAAAAAGGGTTCTGATTACTAAACACAGACTGCAGTACAAAAGAGCTTACAGAGGGAGGAGTCAACGTAGGCAGAAAAAAAAAGAAGTTCTATCCATAACCTGGAAGGCAAGAAGGAGGCGAAACTGGTATCTGTCTCAACCTTGAAACTTTAAGCTACTCTGTCACCCTCATGCCCCTGCCACCCTATAAAGTGAGCTACAAATTTCCAACATTGTTCTTGGCAAATATTCTACTACTTCTCTGGCTTCAAGATATTCTTTCATTTTTTTTCTGACCTGATATTACTTCCAACATATAACAATACAATTAAAAAAATCAACATCTTGTTTATAACCCTGCTCTAGTCCTCGGAACTGGATGTTTGCACCTTGTCTCACTAGTTCTTGACCCTGTTCTTTATGTCAAAGATTAGAACTTGGACTGGCCCTCCTCCTTCTTCTTTTTCTTCTTCTTCCTCTTCACCCTACTCTTTCTGTCTCTCTTCCTGATTTGAGAAACCTGGAGAAGTATAGTTGCCTTTGTGGCTTCTTGACACTCAATCTCAGGCTCTGGTCTGCCAGCTAGTACCAAAGCCAGTCCACTCTATGAGTGCGGGAAAATTCAAGCAGGCTGAATATGATGGGTCTTTAAAGATGGATATGTTATGAGAGGAATAGAAAGAGCAAAGAGCTCACCATAGGGATAAGAGTGGTGTGTGTATGCATGGGGGGGGGCGTGCTCTCAGTGAGGAGCTAGCTTTATTGGAATGGAAGGTTTAATATAGAGGCAATGCCCAAGAAGGGCCTCTAATGGAAAAGGAGTGGGAGGTAGAGGATGAGTTATATAGCTGGAAGGGTTCCTCTGGACCAATGTTGGTGAAACAGATGCCTTTCTCTAGGCTGTAGAGTGATGTTGAAGCCAGAGTGTATATAGAACCAACGGTCAAATAAGGAGCCGAGTCCAGAAAAGCAGAAAGGAGATTGGACCAATTCGTCAAAACCAAGGGGTTAAAAAAAGATATTGAAAGCTAGGGTCAGGGATTGGAAGTCCAGGGAGATGAGCAAGAGGTAACAGATTACCAGAAATCAGGAATAGGCCAGGGAGATTGATTGCCACAGTCATGGCTTTTAGGTGGCTGGTACAGTGTGGTGTGTGGATGTGCCCACTAAATGAGGGATGGGTGGGTGGGAAGGAAAAGATCAGATTGTTCTGGGTCTTGAACATCAGACTGAGTAATTTCGGTTTGAAATTGTAGATAATAGGAAATTATCAACAGATTTTTGAGCAGGACGGTAATATGATGTATATAATGTTTTTGTGAACAGTATTTGGCATTTTTGAAAGGATTAAAGAAGAGATTGGAAATTATCTTGCAGATCATTTAAGAGGTTCAAGTGGTGAGAATTTAGACTTGGTTAGTGGAAAGGAATAGAGAGTGATGTATCCAGGAGACATTGTGAAGAAACATCCAATAAAATGTTTGAAGGGATTAGGTGAGAATAGAGGAGGAACCATCAAAGGTAAACGTGAGGTTATTTTTTAGTTTGGAGAGGCTGAAATGTAGAGTGGGGAAGGTTGGGCATGTTGAATATGAAGCAATGACTAGACATTCACTTGGTGAAAAGCACTGTTTGATTTTAGCCTGTGGGTATGTGGTCCTAGAGGGCTGCGGTTGGGGTTATAGACATTAAGCTGCATCAACATAGAAGTGGTCATTGAACTCATGAGAATAGATGAAAGGAGAAGAATGGAAAAAGAGGGCTGTAGGGGCAGATGACTGAGCACTGGGCATATATTCATGTTTTTTTCTCCCACTGGTAATTTTTTTTTAATTTCAGCATATTATGGGGGTACAAATATTATGGTTACGTATATTACCCAGGCCCCCCTCCCCCCTCGAGGCAGAGCTTCAAGCGTGACCATCCCCCAAATATATTCATGTTTTGCAAAAAGGAAAAGAAGGCATTGAAAGAGAAATAAAAGAGAAATTACAGAATCTCAGGAACGACCCATTTAAACAAAAGGGGATGGTCAATTGGTTCAATTATAATCGGGGTGGGGATGGTCTGATTTTTAAAGGCTTTGGATTTTGCTAGAGCAGTGGTTTTCAAACTTGAGTGTGCACCAGAATCCCCTGGAGGGTTTGTTAAAGCAGATTACTGGGCTCCACCCCTAGAGTTTATGATTCAACAAGGTCTGGGGGGTGGGGCTCGGTAATTTGCATTTCTACCAAGTTCCCAGGTAATGCTAAAGCTGCTTGTCTAAGAGCAACACTTTGAGAACTACTGGCCTAAAAGAGCTGATCACTTTTTTGTTGTTGTTAATTTCTATTTCAACACATCTGAGTGCTGTGAGACACTTCTACTCGTAGCAGTTGCTCAGCAAAGCAGGGATTCTCACCTAGGGTTGGGGACCAGCATATCTGGTCTTTAAAAGCCCTTCCCCCATCCTCAGATGATTCTGAACATTCTTCACTTGGGAATAATTACTGAGCTGATACATGACATTAATAATTTTCAAAAACTAAATTAAGACAAAAATGTAACCATAGCAAAAATATAATTCTTTCTTTGGTGACGCAGGAGGCACTTAGGGATTTGGCCTGCTTCAGGATGCAGCTGCATGTGAGTGTGATCCCTTCTATTTTTTGACTCTTAAGGTGAGTCTCTACCACTGATCGGAGGTAGTAGGGGAAATGGACCTTACTGTCTCTCCAGCTGAATCGCCATCCATGGGTGGATAATCCTTGTAACCCTGTTGCCCACAGTCGTTTGCAGGTAGGCACTCCTTGCTACCCCATAGTCCACAATGAGGGTGCTGTCGATGTCCATGGAGGGAGCAAGGCAGCTATTTTCCTCTTTGGCTCCCTGTTCTGCTGCCACACTTGCCTTCTCTAAAGTATACCATATACCTTGGACCCTGATGAAGGCTTAAGCAGTTCTCAGAGATCAGGTGATTGGTCCAAAGCCACACTGTTGAGAGTGAAGGCAGGCATCGTAGCCTTAGCTTAGCTATCTCATTCCCTTACAAAGGCACAAGACCTCACTGCCTTGGTCCTTTGTGGGCATTACATATAGAAGCTTCCCAGGCCTCCAGAGGTTGGCCATCCTTCCCTAATTTGGCCCTTTGTTTATCCCTTCCTTAAATCCTCTCCCTTTTACCCTTTCCTTCTCCCACGTCCCTGCCCTCCCTTTTCTGGGAACATGCCCCACCCCTCCCAACAGAAATAAAGCCTTTTGAAATCTGCTGAACACCAAAAAAAAAAAAAAAAAAAAAAGTGATCACGTCCCATGTCCTATGTCTCTGCTGCCTCCGGTGTCTGCTGAATGTCAACAACTTCCCTCTCCTGACCAATTTCTGCTGAATCTGTAGAGGGGAAGTGGGTGGGGATGAGTTCAAGTCTTTCTTTCAGATTTAATTTTTTAAAAATATTCACATGCTAGAGGAACAAGTCAATTGATATAGAGGTATATAAACAAAACTAACTCTTTATCTTCCTTCATACCTAATCCCACCCCTTAATAACCAATGTTAACAGTTTGGTGTGCATCCTTTCATACCTTTCTCTATACTCTTACCAACGTGTATGTGTGCATATGTTTGTTTTTGCCACAGTGGGTAAAATATTTAAATGAGATTATACCCTATGAATTACTCAGCAACTTGCCCCTCCAAACAATATATAAACCCATTGTCTTTGGAGTTTGTGAGTGGTAGGATTGAAGGAACTCTGATGGGTAGGAAAGAAGTCTTCCACTCTACACTGTGGATTTAAAAGCTCCTTCTGGACCTCCTTCCCCAATCTGGTTTGCAAGAGAGATTCATATTTCTTTTTTTTTTACATAATTTAGAACTTATTTCTTGTGTAAGAAGAGTTCACCTGACTGCTCCTCTCTGGCTGCCTAATGGGCAGATGATTGTTACAATATATCACCTTGACAGCTGCTTCCCCCCATTCCTGGCTGACCCTTAAGGCTGGACTTTATGTGTTGGCAGTGACTCTTGTTGTTCCCTACCACATCCAGTGTGCCCTTCCAACGCTCAGCTATCTTAGACAGACTTAGGATGCCCAGTTTCCGCAATTGGACCCAATCTCCGGTCCTTGACTCCTGGCACCGCACCTGTGTATCAAGTGCTTTTTTTGTCTTGCTAGGTTATTCTGGGCCATCTTATGCCTCGGCTCAATTGCATATCTGTTAAGCCTGTTTCCTTCTTCACCCTGCCCCCTACCCTGAAGCTGAGGTCAGTGGACAGCTGGGGCTCCTGCGCAAGTATCAATAAAGGGAGAATGAAGCTCGTGGAGTCCTTCCTGGTGACATTTGTGGGCATTGCCAGGAAAGACACATGCTGACTTCACTGCTTCTTTAACTCAGGGTGCAACATCCCTATGTGTTCAATAAAGTTATGTAACTGTGAGGTCCGTTTTCATTGACCAAAATTGGAATACTCTTATGTTTTGGGTCTAATCCTCCCCTCCACACTACAAGCACAGGTATAGATTCTTCCTCTCCACCTCATTAGGTTCTCTAAGGTCCCCATGGATCTTATAGTGGTCCTGGCAAGCAGGTCTCTCATGGAGGAGTCGTACAGTGTTAGACTGATGATTTGTAGATTCGTAGCACACTCTCTTGAATAACTTTCCCAGTTTGTGGACCTGGCATTTAGGCTTCTCTTTCTTCTCTCTACCCTCTTCTGACTCTGGCCTTTGCCCATTTTGTTTTTCCAAACCAAAACTAGCTCTCTCTCTCTCTCTCTCTTTCCTGTGTCTCTCCCCCGACATCAATCCTTGATAGTCAGGTCAGGTCTGGAAGCTTCTCTGATGAGCTCATTGGCTTATTCAATAAGAGCTCAAATCATAGAAAAGCTAGGGATTTTCCACCTCTATCCTGTAGGATGTAAAACTTGATTATAATTATCTGAGTTCAGAACTTAACTCTATGTTTAATACAAATAAATAGTAGCTTGTAAAAGGTTTCAATATATACTGAATTTTCCAAGAATGCAACCACCACATAAAATGAGAGAAAAATGTATTTTGTTTTGTTTGAAATTTTACCAAGAATTATGTATCATTTCAGAAAAACACAGTACTGATCAGGCATGGATTTGAGTTGTGGTGACTACATTCATGGTTTCCTTGTCATAATGGTGTAAACAACTGCGTATTTCATTATTTATTTTTCTTTTTTTTCTCCCTTTTTTCTTTCTTTCTTTTCTTTTTCTTTTTAAGATAGCATCTCACTCTTTCACCTAGGCTGGAGTACAGTGACACAATTATAGCCCACTGTAACCTCGAACTCCCTGAACTCAAACAATCCTCCCACTTCAGCCTCTGGAGTAGCTGGAACTACAGGTGCGCACTACCATGCCCAGCTAATTTTTTAAAAATTTTCTCTAGAGACAGAGTCTCACTATATTGTTCGGGCTTGTGTTGAACTCCTGGCCTCAGACAATTCTCCTGCCTGAGCCTTCCAAAGTGCTAGGATTACAGGCGTGAGACCCCTTACCTGGCCACTTTAGTGTAATCATAACCATGTATGTATATATTGAAATATGAATTATTTTATTCTTCCCACTTTTAATTTTTCTTTATCTTTTAAAATATATTATGTGATGCATAAAACTATATATAACACATATTAAAATGCATAATTATTATTATTATTTTTTGAGGCAGAGTCTCACTCTGTTGCCCCCACTAGAGTGCTGTGGCATCAGCCCAGCTCACAGCAACCTCAAACTCTTGGGCTCAAGCAATCCTTCTGCCTCAGCCTCTCGAGTAGCTGGGACTACAGGCATGCGCCACTATGCCCGGATAATTTTTTCTATGTATTTTTAGTTGGCCAATTAATTTCTTTCTATTTTTAGTAGAGACGGGGTCTCGCTCTTGCTCAGGCTGGTTTCGAACTCCTGACCTTGAGCGATCCTCCTGTCTCGGCCTCCCAGAGTGCTAGGATTACAGGCGTGAGCCACCACGCCCGGCCAAAATGCATAATTATATAATGAGTTTCCATGAATTCACCACTCAACTCAAGAAATAGAACATTATTAATAATTTGTACCTGTCTGTACCATCCTTTCCTCTCCCCAAACCCGTAAGTAACCAGTATCCTGAATTTGGTGTTTATTATATTCTCGCTTTAAGGGATAGTTTTATTACATAAGTATGCATGCCTAAAGAATATTTTTGAGGTTTATAAAAATAATATCTTACTGTATATGGTCTTCTTCTTGGACTTTCTTTTATCCTGAACATATTGTTACTAAGATCCATCCATTCCATCCATGTTGTTTAGTATAAATGTATTTCATTTTTATTGCTGCATAATATTCCACAGTAGATTAATTCATTTTCTTGTTGATGAGCATTTGGGTTGCTATTGAATATTTGCTATCACAAACAGTACTACCATGAATATTGCTGTTTTTGACTCCTGGTGCACATGTGCAAGAAAACAGACCAAGGAGTGATATTGCTGGATTGCAGGGTATGCAAATACAAGATAATGCCAAATTGTTTCTCAAAGTGGTTGTACCTATTGACAATCATGAAGGCAATGTATGAATTCCTATTGATCCTTATCCTCTTTAAAATTTTGCATTATCAGACATGTTAAGTTTTTCCATGGGCATAAAGTATTGTTTCCTTGTGGTCCTAATTTGCATTTCCCTGATAAAGTCTGGCATCTTTTCATATGCGTATTGACCATTTGTGTTTCTTCTGGCCTTTGCTCATTTTTACATTTGTGTTTTTAATTTGTAGGAATCCTTTATATTTCCAGAGAGGAATCTTTTTTTGGTTGTATATGATATAACTATCTCCTCCACATTTCTAGCTTGTCTTTTCATTTTTTAAATAATGTCTTTTGACAAACAGAACTTTTCAATGTTACTGTGGTCTAATTCATCAGTCTTTATTTTTATGGTTAATGCTTTTTGTGTCTTGTTCAGGAAATTCTTCAGCACCTTAAAGTCAGAGAGATATTCTCTTATGTTTTCTTCTAAAAGTTTTTAAATTTTGCTTTTCACATTTAAGCCTTTAGTCCATCTGGACTTCGTTTTGGTGTATAGTGTACAATAGGGATCTAATTTTTTTTTTTTGGCATATGGATAACCATCCGTCCCAGAACCAGTTATTGAATAGTTACTCCTTCCTCAGTGATCTGCAGTGCCACCTTTCTCACAAATCACAGTCCCATATATATGTGGTTCTATTTCTGAGCCTCCATTTTATTCCATTGGTCAATTGGTCACTGATAATATACTGTCTTATTTACTGTAGCTTTTTTTTTTTTTTTTGAGACAGAGTCTCACTCTGTTGCCCAGGCTAGAGTGCCGTGGCGTCAGCCTAGCTCACAGCAACTCTTGGGCTCAAGCGATCCTCCTGCCTCAGCCTCCTGAGTAGCTGGGACTACAGGCATGCGCCACCATGCCCGGCTAATTTTTTCTATATATTTTTAGTTGGCCAATTAATTTTTTTTCTATTTTTAGTAGAGACGGGATCTCGCTCTTGCTAAGACTGGTTTTGAACTCCTGACCTTGAGTGATCCTCCTGCCTCGGCCTCCCAGAGTGCTAGGATTACAGGCGCGAGCTACCGCGTCCGGCCTTTCTGTAGCTTTCTAATAAATCTTAATATCTGTTCAGGCAAATCTCCCTACCCGTTTCTTCTTCTTCAAGAATAGTCTTGGCTATTCTTGGTACTTCGTTCTATATAAATTTTAAAATTCATTACCAAATTCAATTAAAAACTCCATTGAAATTTTGACTGGAATTTCATTGAACCTAGAGATCAATTTGGAAAGAATTGGTATTGAGTATGCCTGTTTATGAACATGCTACATTGCCCCATTTATTTAGGACTTCTTTAATGTCTTTTTATAAAGTTGTATACTTTTCTTGATTAGGTCTTGCAATCTTTTGTTATATTCTGTCCTAGGTACCTTATAGTTTTCATTGCTATTGTAAATGATGTTTTTAAAAAAAAATTACTAAAATTTCGAATTCTTTGTTGCTGATATAGAAATGCAAGTGATTTTTTAATATTGCTCTTATAGCAAGTCACCTTGCTCAATCTCTTACAATTTATAATCACTTGCAGATTGTTTAGGGCTGTTTTAGCGAAGACGGTTGTATTATCTGAAAATAATGATGTCCTAGTTTCTTCCTTTCTAATCCACACATTGTTAATATCTTTTTCTTGTTTTATTTCACTGATCTGATTCTCCAGCACAATGTTGAATAGAAGAAGTGAAAGTGGGCATCCATGTCATGATTCTGATTTTAACAAAATCCTTCCAACATTTCCCTATCAAGAATAATATTTCTTGGACATACATGAGCTTACTAGAAAAAAAAAGAAAAAGAAAAAATATATTTGTGTAGGCATGGTGGCTCACACCTATAATCCCAGCACTTTGGGAGGCCGAGATCGGAGGGTCACTTGAGGCCAGGAGTTCGAGACCAGCCTAGGCAACTTAGTGAGACCTCACTTCGACAAAAAATTTTTAAAAATTAGTCAGGCATGGTGGCACATGACTGTAGTCCCAGCTACTCAGGAGGCTGAGGCAGGAGGATCGCTTGAGCCCAGGGATTTGAGGTTACAGTGGGCTCTGATCAGGCCACTGCACTCCAGCCCGGGCAACAGGGAGAGACTGTGTCTCTAAAAAACATAAAAAATAAGTAAATAAAGGAATAACATTTCTATGGTCTTATTTGTTTTGTCTTTAGTACATAACCTTTATCACATTAAGAAAGTTCTTTTCCCAGTTCACTAAGAGTTTTTATCATGAGTATATACTGAACTTCATTAAACATTTCTTTCTGCTTGTATTGATGTCATCATGTTTTATTTTTCTTTTAGTCAGTTTTTATAGTGAATGGCATTTTGTAGATTTTCTATTGTTAAACTACTCTTGAATTGTTAGGGTAAACCCAATTTGCTTATGGCATATCTTCATTTCCATCAATTGTTGAGCTCAGTTTGTTAATATTTTGGTTTAGAATGTTTGCATTTATATTCGTGAGTAAGAATTGACCTTCTCATTCAGTCTTTATTTGGTTGTGCCATCAAAGTTATACCTGCCTCATAGAATGAGTTAAAGTGGATTCTTCCCCTTTTCCAGTCTCTGAAAGACTTCGTATGAAATTAGAAAGTCTGTTCCCCAAATATTTTGGCAGAACTAACATTTAAAATCATCTAGGCCTTTTGTTTATTTTGAGACAAGGATATATATATATATACACACACATACATATACCTATATACTTGTATATCTGTGTGTGTATATAAACACTTTTTGTTAAAGTAGAACATAGATACAAAAAGCAAAAAGCACACAAACCATAAGGGTACAGCTTTATGAATTTTTGCAAAATTAACATACTTGTATACTCAGCTTTTTAAGTTATGGGGGTCTAACACCTTAATTGAACTTCATTACATTCACTCCACTAGATGTGATAAAATAAAGTTGAAACTAATCAGAAGTAACCTTTTCAAATTATAATTATGATATAATTATTCAATGTAACAACATATTTTCCAATATAAAATTATCTAATCTATCTAAACTAAGGCCTTCTTTGAATTTACACACAATACGAACACATCCTTTGGGATAAGGACAGAAAGCCACCTTACTTCAGTCTCCTTGTAGGTGTGATGCGCTCTCTCTCTCCTCAGTGGCTGCATAGGCCTTCACTGTAGATTGGATCTGCTATGAGAGCTATCCTTAGAGTGAGGTCCAGAGTTTCTATCCATATAATTGATCTTGCAGTATTAGGAGAATAGAAAGACAGTATGTATCCTTGCAGTCAGAACAAGTGCCATTGATCTGTGAAAGCTTAGGCTTTGAATAGTTACTGAATCTGAATGTGTTGGTCCTAAATATAATTTAGTACACCTACTGGTTCTGCCCTCTCCTCCTCCAACATGTTGTGAGTTTTACATATATCCAAACTATTAATAGGTAAGCTAATAGGCTGACCTTGATGAAATATATCAAGGGTTCTTTACTGGTTATAGGCAGTGCTTACAGGTTGATACTGATAAGGCGCTGTGGCCCAAAATAGGACTTAGAGTCATGATTTTATTTCTTTTTATGGCTGAATAATATTCCACTGTATGGATATACAACATTTGATTTATCCATTCATCAGTTTATGGACATTTGGGCTCTTTCCAACCTTTGGTTATTATAAATAATGCTGCTGTGAACATTTGTGTACAAGTTTTTATGTGGACATATTTTCAATTCTCCTATGCATGTACCTAAGAGAGGAATTTACTGGGTCATATCATAACTCTATGATGACATTTTGAGAAACTACCAAACTGTTTTCCAAAGTTGCTGCAACAACAGCAATGTATGAGGGTTCCGATTTCTCCTCACTATTACTTGTTATTGTGTCTTTTTTATTATAGCCATCCTAATGGATGTGAAGTGACGTCTCATTGTGACTTTGGTATATATTTCCCTAAAATTTAATGATGCTTTTTCTTTGATCTATGAATTATCTAGAAGTTTGTTTTAATTTTTCAAATTAATGGAGGATTTTTTCCTATTGTTATTGATTTCTAAATGAATTGCTTGCTGGTCAAAGAATATGATCTGCATGATACTCATTTTGGGGGGTGAGGTTGTTAGAAATGTCTCATACATGATCTTTTATATAACATTCCATGTGTCTATAATATGTTTGACATCCTTGTTAATTGTGTTATTCAAATCTCATACCTTTACTGATTCGTTGTCTTCTTGATGCAATAAATGAGGGAGAGGTAGGATGAAATTTTATACTTTGATAGTGAATTTGTCCATTTCTTCCTGTAATTTTTATCAATATTGTTACGTATATTTCAAGGCTACTTAATGTGATATATACAAGTTTAGGATTGCTGTGTCTTCCTAGTGAATTTAATCTTTTGTAATTATGCAGTGATCCTCTATATCCATAATAACTATTTCTTGTCTTAGTGTCTAACTTGTCTGATATTAACATAGCAATTCCAGTTTTCTTTTTGTTAGTATTTGCTTGGTATGTATTTTCACAACTTTTTATCTTCAACTTTTCTGCATTATTTTAGTTTAGATGGGTCATTTGCAAATAGCATATAGCGGCCTTTTAAATATTAAATTAAATTTGACAATCTCTTTTACCTAGTGAGTTAAGTCCATTTGTATTTATTGTGATTATCCAGG
>VBSM01003151.1:5491529-5512496 GCA_008086735.1 Cheirogaleus medius | reverse complement strand
GAGCCACCATGCCCAGCCGTATTTGAGCTTTAATTTTTGTTTTATGCAAGCACCACATGTACTCACCATCACACTGGTATTAGCTGATCAACACTTAAGTGCACACATAGTAATAACATTCATCAGGTGTCAGGCAGATGGGAGGGGATGAGAGGATGGAGTACATACAAATCTAATGGGTGTGGTGCTCACCGTCTGGGGGATGGACACGTTTGAAGCTCTGACTTGGGTGGGACAAGGGCAATATACGTAACCTAAACATTTGTACCCCTGTAATATGCTGAAATAAAAAAATTTGTTTTATGTTTGTCCTGCCTTTTTGCCTCTCACCTTATTTGGAGGTATTGATTGATCTTATTGCTATTATTGTTCATTTAAAAATTCTATTATTTTTCCTCTATTGGTTTGGAATTTATATTCAATTTCTGTTTTTTTAGTGATTAGTTCTGAAATTTTATCATGCATATTTACCTTAACAAAACCTAAAATTAAGTAATATTTTTACCCCATCCCAAAAAATACATGGACCTTAGAACCACCCTAGCTAATCACACTCTCCTGACTTAGGTATTGCTATTATCTAGCATTATAATTTGGTCCTTCTTATAACCCCCATAAGGAGACATTCATTTTATTATTTTATACAGCCAATACTTATTTGGAGCTACATTTATGTTTACCATTTTATTTGCTCACCTTTCCTTTTTGCATCTGTAAATATTCATATTTTACATTCACTTTTGAACAATAGCTTTGTCACATACAGCCTGCCTAGGAAACTCACTCCCACAGCAGAAAGGTTCTGACACAAAGCAACGTCATTTGTGGCAGATGACATCGGGGATTGAAAGGTTGGGATTTATGTAGAATTTCTGGAAGAGGTTGTCTCCATTGATGCTGCTACTCTGTACCATAGGGTCTAAAGTGCTGAGTTTGGGCAGTGGAGCCGAGAATGATGGATTGGGATCAAGCAAGCAGATGAGGATCAAACAAGTTCTGGTGGAGCCAGGTAAGGACAGGGTCTGCCAGGCAACTTCAAGATGATAAAGATGGGCTTTGAGTTGCTGGATAATACTGAGTCTGGTTATGATTGGGTTATGTCATAATAGGCCTAGTTTTTGCCGTTCCCATAAAGAGAACTCTTTCTTATGCCAGCATCTCTACATGTGCCACTCCAGCCATGGGGCTGGTAAGGCTTATGCGGTGACTGTGGTCACCCTGCTAGAACTGCTGCCCCGAGTAACTGCTGCCACTGTGAGGGGCGGGGGAGGTCAGAACTAAAACTAACTCGAGTAGAAATGTTGTCTTCTTCTAAGCAGAAAACTCAATTTGTCCAGGGGACGTTCTGTAATCAGAAGGGGACAAATTATGTATGCTTTTTGTAAAAAAGAAAGGACATTAGAAAGAACTTTCCCCAAAAGTTACAAAGGCTTCCAGATAGTAAGAAGCCCCCAGGAGAGAAAAAAATTCTTTTTTTTTTTTTTAAGTCCAGGACTCAGACAGGTGTGTGTATGTAGGGGCCAAAGCCACTGCCTCCAAACATTCCCACGGGAGCCCTGGGAGAAATTGAGAGTGGGGGTTCAACTGGTGCCCAACTGCACGGACAGAAGTGGTCTGGTGGGGGTATCTTTTTCCCCCCACAACACAGTCCCATCCTCTGTGTGGTCCCCTGCACCAGCTGCGGGCCTGGCACTCAGCAAGCCAGGCAGAGCGGTGGAGCAGGGGCCAGACAGCAGGGAGGCAGCTATACACAAGCTGCAGCCGAAGAACCTCAATGGTATTACAGGATCTTGGTACTGGAATGGCTTTCTAGTATTGTTAGACTATGTTAGGAGTTTATAAAGGGGATCTCCTGCCCTGTTTGATGAAAACTTTGCAAACCTGCAATCGGACAGATTTGTAAACTTATTTTAACTTATCTGGGGTTCCTAGGAATGGTGTCTGGATCCCAGACTTTGGACTGATGGTAAAGCCCTTGTATGAGGCCCTTAAGGGAACAGCTTATTACTGCCCCATTCTGGGTTTGCCAGACTTGTAAATAATACAAAAATCAGGGAATGAGCCTTAGAGTCTTAGTATAGAAGCTGAGAGGCATCCCATGGCTAGTGACATGTTAAAGCCACTGAACAATATTGTGAGAAGACGGCCTCCTTGATAAATTATTATTAAAGACTGAGTCTATTCTCAACCCTGCCACCCTTTTGCCTTTCCAACATGACTGTTTAGAGGTTCTGGAGACTGCATCTCGGCAGGATGGATCTGTCAGATCAGCCGATGCCAGAGCAAGATTGGGGTTTTCTCACTGGTGGAACAGCTGCATGGACAAGGGGCTGGATGTGCGGTGAGCACAGCAGTGACACTGCCACATGGGACTTCAGACCAGGAGGCTGAGTGTCAGTATTCAAGAACAAAAAGGTAAACATGTATATGTTTTCGTGATGGTACATGCCATTTGAAAGGCGTCTCCTGACAGCCGAGATAAGAATATTAAGTGTACCACTGAAATAACGGCCTTGATACGGCCGTGGCTGAGCCCAAGCAGGTGGCTAACATGGCAAGAAGTCAGGACACTGACAGAGCTGCTCAGAAGGCCACTGGACATGATCTGTTCTCTGAAAGCCACTGGAGGCAATCTGTTTTCTGGGACTTTGCTTCTCCAGCGAGATTTAGATCCCCTTTAAAGCTAAAGACTGGGACTCTGTGCCATTTGGGATAGCACAGCTAAGTGGACACAAATTTCTCATAGACTTGTTCCCCTGTTCGGAACTTTGGTCTGACCTCTTTTGAGGCACCTACACACATTAGACGTGTGAGGCATTAATGGATTTGGGGAGCCTCCTTTGGGAAAATCCCATTTACAATGGACTGTTCATATGCTTCCCTTAATGGATTTGGTGAGACTTCATTTGGAAAGATCCTATGTGCAACAAACTGTTTATATGTTCAAGGTAGTCCAAGGACAGAAAGGTGACCCACTGCACAGGGAGCCCAGCATGTAGGGGGCCCACCCCTTTCAACGATTGACAGTTTCACTTGGTATTAGTAGATATCTTTTCAGGCTGCAAATGGACAGAGCATCTAAAACTCAAAGATGGGCTCCTACCAGGAGCTGCTGGCCCGAGACATGGCCTTTGCTGAGTTCCTGTGCATGTACGCCAGAAGAAGAGGAATGAGTCTCGGAGGACAATGGGATGACAGACATCAGCAGTCCAGGAAGAGGCCAAGAGGGTACAAAATGACATGCTGGTGATGGATGCCGTGGACAGGCAGCTGTGGAGATAGCTTAACAGCCCCTCCTTCTACAACGAGGATGTCAACAAGCTCCATAGCCAAGAAGGAAGGGACCTGGAAACCGTTGAAGCTCAGACAGCCTGATTGTCAACAGGATCCAGGAGCCCAGGGAGCCCTGAGCATCTCACAAATGTAAGATACTGGGCTGTTAGGCTAACGGTTGTCTTCTAGCTTCTGTCTGTTGTTTGCTTGCTGATCACAGCTGGCCACAGGGCATTATGGGTTGAAACAAGATGCAGAGGAAAAACGCCAAGTCCGGAGCCTATCGGCTAGGACCCAGAACAGGTTAGAACCAATCAGGGGCAGGGTGAAATAAAATGCCGGGGAAAAATGGTGGATAGGGGAGCTCACCAATCACTGTAAAGGGCAAATGCATGATCAGCGTGCAGAACCAATCAGCAGGAGTGTTATTAGCATGAGAACAGTTTGTGCGCGCGGAGTATAAGAAGCTTCCTCCAGCATGGCAGGGGGTCCCTGCCTGCACAAGAGACCACTGTGCTGGTGCTCTTGGGCTTGGACCCTAGCTAGCTAGATAATAAAACTCCTTTTGGTGATTACAGCCTCGGTGACTCTGTCTCTCTGTCCCGTGGAACTGCGGATTCCAGCTCTAACACAAGGTGGCTATTGCATAGCGGTGTTGCTTCCTGCGGTCTGCACCTGGATCTACTGCACAATGTCCTGTGGTCACCCATGAACTTCCAGTGCAGCCTTAGTGGGAACCTGGACTCAATGATCCCACAGGTTTAGATGTTCATAGGCTCCCCTCCTCCATACAAAGCAATAAGAGACATGCTTTTGAATCAGAGATAAACTAGCAAGACAGAAGGTAGAGTAGGGTATTGCTGTTTGTCCCTCTCTGAATAAAGATATCCCTCAGAAGCAGGCTTAATTTAAGCCCCTAAGAAAGAGTTTATGAGAGACCCTTCCTAGCACCCCGAGGTAAGTGTGGCAACATAACCACGAGTAAAAAAACAGGGTAAAGCAATATGCCAAATGAGGGGGTCAGGTACTAATCACTATGTATGAGTTTACCTCTTTCAGGCCTCCACCCCAGTTGGAAACAAAGAAGTAGAAGAAACCCTATGAAGTGCCTCTAACAGCTCATACCTTGTTGAAGTTGTCAGAAATGAAACCTTGGATCCATCACACCAGAGTAAGGAGGTGTTCCATAGAAGAAGAGAACAAAGCCCCCACTGGAGGGGCCAGCCTTTAGGGAATCTAAAGTAACTGCTTCAGGAAGGAAAGAAATGAAAATTTTAATATATTTTTTTGCTAACCTTTCTTTGATTATTTGTTCTGTCTATAGGATGGAGAGACAACTCCTTAGTGAGAATTTCCCTGGGCTATTGCCTCTTCTGTTGATCTGTATTTGTCATCTGTATATGATTTCTGAATTTGCAGAAGCTGGTCTCTTGATCACCTACAGGGTGCTTTCCTGCCCAGCTCTGTATCGGACATACTGTCTACAAGGTGCCAGTCCATTTCGTCATGTCAATCCCCATTGTTATAGTTGCTTATGACTTTTTTCACCTAGTAATCTGTTATTGTAAATATACTGCCAAAGATTTGTAATGACATACACAAGTATGAACTTTCCATCTGAAACATCGTCCTCATTTCAGCAGAAAGTAGCTCAATCACTATGTCTCCCCTCCTCACATAGATATGGAAGGGAAATCTTGAGAGTAGGGAATGTGTAACAGAGGGAATAGCCTGGAAAAAAAAGGATAAAAAGATTTTCTGTCTTTTTGAAACTTCCCCCACTCTTTTGAGAACTGCAGCCTGGCCTGCATCCCTGAGGCAGGTAAAATCTTTTGTTAAAACTCCCAGGTGGGACCAGCCCCCCAGGTTGGCAGCTGGCAGAGTTCACAGGCTTTGTTTTTGGCAGAGATGGGACCCTTAGAATAGTTAACCACAGTAATTGCCTGAAGCTGAAGCCCAGAACCCTCCCCCTTTAAAAGCTCTGTATTTCTGCCTATGTTCAGGAAATTTGGGATTTTGAGACAGGAAATTTGGGATTTTTAGACGAGAAGGTCTACCATAGTTCCTCCTTTGCTGGCAAAGTAGACTCTCTCTTTCCTTCCTCCTCAAACTGCTTGTCCTCCTTATTCGGCCTCATAGACAAGTGGCTGAGCTTTCGGTAACACTTTGAGTTATACTGGAACAAAAAAGTTAAGACTTTTGAGGACTATTGGGAAGGGATGATTGTATTTTGTAATGTGAGAAGGACATGAGATTTGGGGGCCAGGGAAGGAATATTATATTTAGATATTTGTTCCCCCAAATCTCATGTTGAAATTTGGTCCCCAATGTTGGAAGTGGGGCCTAATGGGAGGTGTTTGGGTCATGGCGGTGTGTCCCTCATGAATAGATTAATGCTCTCCCTGGGGTGGGGAGTCAATTCTCACTCTTAGTTCCCATGAGAGCTGATTATTAAAAAGATCCTGGCAGCATCCTCTCTTGCTTCTGCACATGCCAGCTCCTTGTCACATTCTGCCATGAGGGGAAGCAGCTTGAGGCTTTCACCACATGCCCAATCTTCCAGCCAGCAAAACTGTGAGCCAAATAAACCTCTTTTCTTTATAAATTACCCAGTCTTAGGTATTCCTTTGTAGCAATATCAAACAGACTAAGACAGAAAATGGGTACTGAAGAGTAGGGTGTTACTATAAAGATACCTGAGAATGTGGAAGCAGGTTTAGAACTGGGTAATGGTCAGAGGTTGGAAGAGTTTGGAGGGCTCAGAAGAAGACAGGGAGACAAAGAAAAGTTTGGAACTTCTTAGAGATGGGTTCAGTGGTTGTGACCAAAATGCTTATAGAAATATAGACAGTAAAGGCCATGCCAAAAAGGTCTCAGATTGAAATGAGGAACTTTTGGGGAGTAGAGCAAAGGTCACCTTTGTTAAGCCATAGCAAAGAACTTGGCTGCATTATGTCCATGCCCTAGGGCTTTGGGGAAGGCTGAACTTAAGAGTGATGACCGAGGGTATCTGGTGGAAGAAGTTTCTAAGCAGCAAAGCATTCAAGAAGTGGCTTGGTTGCTTTTAACAGTTTATGATCAGATACAGCAGCAAAAAGGTGGAATTTTTTAGTAAAAGGAAAGCAGAGCATAAAAGTTTGGAAAATTCACAGCCTGGCCATGTGGTAGAAAAGGCAAAAAGCCTTTTAAGGTGAGGAATCCAAGGGTGCTGCAGAGCAACTATTTTCTAGAGAGATTAATATGGATAAAAGGAATCTAGGTGCTAATAGTTAAGACAATGGGGGAAAGGCCCCAAAAGCATTTCAGAAATATTCAAGGCCACTTCTCTTATCATGGGCCCAGAAGCCTAGGAGGACAGAATGGTTTTGGGGGCCAGGCCTATGGCACCACTGCCCTCTGGTACCTCAGGATGCTGCTCCCTACATCCCAGCTACTCCAGCTTCAGTGATCAATCAAATGGCCCCAGGTACTACTTGTGCTGCTTGAGCTGCTCCTCTGGAGGGTGTAAGCTGTGAGCATGGGCAGATTCCACATGGTGCTAAATCTGCAGGCACCCAGAAAGCAAGAGTGCTGAAGGCTTGGTGGTTTCCACCTAGATGTCAGAGGGTGTATCGGAAAGCCTGGTGGCCCAGGCAGTAGCTTGCTGCAAGGTTGAAGCCACCACAGAGGGCCTCTACTAGGGCAGTGCCTAATGGAGCTCTGGGAGCAGGGCTGCCACTCTTGAGACTCCAGGATTATACAGCCACCAGCAGCATGTACTCTCAGCCCAGAAAATCTGCAGGCATTGGACTCCAACCAGTGAGAGCAGCCAGGTGGGCTGCATACAGCAAAGCCATGGGTACAGGGCTGCCCAAGGCTTTGGGAACCCATGCCTTGCACCAGTGTGCCCAGGATGGCATCAGTGGAGATTATTTTGGAGCTTTAAGATTTAATGTCTGCCCTGATGGGTTTCAGACTTGCATGGAATATTTTATCCCTTTCTTTTGGCTGATTTCTTCCTTTTCAAATGAGCATGTTTACCCAATGCCTATACAACCATTGTATCTTGGCATTAAATAACTTGTCTTTGATCTTATAGGCTCATAGCTGGAAGGAACTTGCCTTGAGTTTCAAATGAGACTTTGGACTTTTGAGTTGATGCTGGGACAAGTTAAGACTTTTGGGGACTATTGGGGAGGGATGATTGTACTTTGCCATGTGAGAAGGACATGAGATTTGGGGGTGAGGGGAAGAAAGTTATGGTTTGAATATTTGTCTGCAAAACCACATGTCAAAATTTGATAAACAATGTTGGAAAGGGGCCTAATGGGAGGTGTTTTTGACATGGGGGTGGATTCCTCATAAATGCATTAATGTCCTCCCTTGGGGGGGTGTGAGTGAGTTCTCCCTCTATTAGTTCCCATGAGTGCTTGTTGTTAAAAAGGGTCTGGCACTTGCCCAGCTTGCTTCCTTTCTGGTCATGTGATCTCTGCACATGCCATCTTCCCTTA
Source organism: Cheirogaleus medius (assembly GCA_008086735.1). Lineage (NCBI taxonomy): Eukaryota > Metazoa > Chordata > Mammalia > Primates > Cheirogaleidae > Cheirogaleus > Cheirogaleus medius. The sequence goes on along the minus strand of VBSM01003151.1, from coordinate 5,504,733 downwards.
ACATTCCACCATGAGTGGAAGCAGCCTGAGGCTTTCACCAGATGGCCAATCTTTCAGCCAACAGAATTGTGAGCCAAATAAACCTTTTTGTTAAATAAATTACCCAGTTTAAGGTATTCCTTTATAGCAATGCCAAACAAAGACAGATAATAACAATTTTTTTCTTTTTTATTTATTTCTAAGTATTAAGAGGGTACAAATGTTTTAGGTTACATGGATTGTTTTTGTAATGCTTGAGTCCTGGCTATAGGTGTATCTATCACCCAAATAGTGTTCATTAGGTTGGTTTATTCCTTTTCCCTCCCCTCATTTGCTTTCCTTTGAGTTTTACTTCCCTCTGTGCACATTTGTGCTCATTGGTTAGTTCCAAGTTAGTAGTGAGTACATGTGGTATTTGTTTTTCCATTCTTGAGATACTTCACTTAGGAGAATGGTCTCAAGTTCCATCCAGATTGTTACAAAAAGTATTAATTCATTTTTTATGGCTGAGTAGTACTCTATGGTATACATATACCACATTTTATTAATCCACTCATGAATTGATGGGCACTTGGGTTGATTCCGCATCTTTGCAATTGTGAATTGTGCTGCTATAAACATTCGAGTGCAGATGTCTTTTTGATAAAATGACTTATTTTCCTTTGGGTAAATACCCAATAGTGGGATTGTTGGATCGAATGGTGGGTCTATTTTTGGTTCTTTGAGGAATCTCCATACTGTTTTCCATAGAGGTTGTACTAATTTGCAGTCCCACCAACAGTGTATAAGTGTTCCTTTCTCTCTGCATCCACGCCAGCATCTGTTTTTGGACTTTTTCATAAATGCCATTCTAACTAGGGTAAGGTGATATCTCATTGTGGTTTTAATTTTCATTTAATAACAATTTTTAATGAATGCTTACTATGTTAGGTACAATGCTAAGTGTTTTATATCTTATCTCATTTAAATTAATTTTTGATACCTATTGTCATTTCTTCTTTCTATTTATTCATTCATGTAATAATTATTTTTTTGGTACCTACTATGTGCCACTTCTGCCTAATTAATCCATAAAAAAGGACTCACTTTTCCTGGACCAATAGTTCCTAATCTCTTTAGCATTACAGTCCTCTTTGAGAAGCTGATAGAAAACTATGGCCCCTTTTCCTGGATAAATACCCATAACATTTCCTTGGAGGGATCCTAGTTCACCCTGTGGAAGCTCCAGCAGTTCTGTGGACCCCAGACCAGTTTCAGAATCTTTGTTCTGGAGCAATGTTCAAGGACACAATAAGGGAATAGTGGAAGGTAGGGCAGGGCAGAAGGCCAGGACATACAGAAATCTTTGGCAGGTCAGTTTCTGCTTGGAAAGTGCTGGTTAAGTACAGATTTTGCTGCCAGGATGTGAAGATGCCAGGATTCTGGGGTCCCTTAGTGAATACTAATAATACAATCTGGGCCATACACTCCCATTTCCCAGCATTCCCCTCTCCATCCTCCATCCCCTATCCTCACATCCCAGGCCTGGGCAGCCTAAGTGTCTGTCCATCCCCTCTTAAACTCTAGCCCTCACAAGGACAAATGCAATTGGCCATGACCCCAGTCCTTCTGCCTAATTGGCTGGAGAGCCTCTCCCACAGCCTGGATGTGGGATTTTGCCATGAGCACTTGTCTACTCTTTTTTTTCCCTTGCCTATGGATGTTTCCATGGCAATGGTCAAGCAGACTAGTAGGATAGCTGCCTGAGAAGCCACCAGGCACTCACCATATTGATTAGTGCTTCAGTTCCACAAAGGACAGGCAACAACAACAAAAACCCTGGATGAGTTCTGGTTCTGTAGTAAGCAGATACTGAGATGCAGTTAGGAGCAAAAGAGGTTTATTGAGGGTTAGTTAATGCCTGCAAAAGATAAAGAGAGGAAGCAGGGTTGGGCAGGAAAATCTTCACACCTTGATGTATATCTGACACTTGTGAAAGGAAAGAAGGACAAAATCATAATTAGGCAGGCCGTGATGTGGCTCTGACAAAGTCTCAGCCAATCCAAGAGAGAGCTGTGGAGCAAAGATGGCCCATGAGAGAAGCCCCACACTGGACTGAAATGGCCAGGGTTGAGTACCTTTGCTGTGCTCAGTTATTGACTAAAGGCTGCCTCAGAAGACCATGGCCTTGGCTCAAATACTGCAGCAGATCCTGCAGGTGCTGCAGCTGGAGGCTCTCAGCTAACCACCCTGCTCACAGCTGAAAGGTAAGTGCTTTCTTAAAGGGAAAAGTAAGCAGTGTCTATAGCTGCCACAACCTCTATCCCTTTCTAACCACCAAGAAAGAAAATGCCCAGCATGGCTGTATCTAGGTGGATCAGCATTACTGCAAGGTATCACCTTGTGACACTTCTATGACAAGGTGTGCAACTTGGTCTAGTTCCCTCTACCTTTCAAGGAGTGGGGGTGAGAGAGGCTTTCACCTGTGCTGTTGTATTTTTTCTTCCAGACATTAGCCTAAATCTTCCCCCTCAGTGTTATATACAGATATAGATGTAGATATATATCTTCTCCATGTTTATTCTTGGCTCTAGGAGCCTTCCAGTCAGGGAGGTAAGGAAATAAGATGCTGATGTAACTGGTTCTATGAACAAATTTCAATCATCCCTATATGTTTATTTATAATCCTTTTCCCTTAACTAACTACTACACCTTTTGAGTTGTTTGAAATGGTGGGTTTTCTGTAAGACAAAGGAGCTGAGATTCTGAAGGCCTCTGGGCAGACTTCCTGACCAAGATTCACCATCCCCTACAAACTGCTCCCCAGTGGTCATAGGCTCTTGTTAGTTACACCATAACCTGCCCCAAACCATGTGACCCCTCCTTTAAAAGCTCATGATCTCCGTTAGTTGGGGAGACAGACCTGAGGCAGCTTCCCCCATTCTCTCAACAAGATGTCTGCCATATTAAAAAATTCCTTTCTGCCTTGGCAATCCTCATCTTAATAATTGGATTTTTGTGTGACATACAACTGGACCTAGGCTGAACCCCCCTTATGGTTTTGACAATTATAGGGGCTCTTCCAAGATGGCACTGCTCGTAGTTTGGTGGCTGCAGAGCAGGGAGAGATCAAAAGCTCCCTTTAGCAGCTACCTGACCATATTGCTGGATGGCAGCTATGGACTCTCCCATCAGCTCTGCTGTTACTGGCCTCCAGTACATTCACTGGTGATTGCCTCTGAAAAATAATGACCTCTGCATTTTGACATTTGCATCTGTGCTAGTGAATGCTATTTAAAGGTACCACACAGTGTGTGTGTGGGGGTGCCCCTCTCAATTTAGGGAATTCTGAGGTAATTTCCATTTGTTTGGGGCTGGATAAGCTCCCAACCATTTGTGAGCGTGGGAACTAACTTAACTGTTTTGATTTGACACTCTTAGGGCCTATTAGGTGAAATTGCAGTTTGTTTCTTTGGAACCTCTTGAATTTCTCTTTATGTTGAGTGTTCATCTATATTGGTGTGTGGCATGTAAATGTGGAGTCTATTAAGCTCGTTGTCTCTATTTTCTTTTTGCTGTTGATGGTATTATAAGCACAGTCCAAGGTCTGGGATGTTGAAAGATATCTCTGATGGTAGTTTCTCTTGTGGCAGGTTCTAAGGTCTGAAAGGTTAAAAGACACCTCTGCCCTAAGGTCTGGGAGATTAGAAGACATTTGTGTCCTTAGATCTAGGAGATTGAAAGGCATCTCTGTCAATGGAGGCAACCTGGCTGAGATGCAGGGATGCCCGCTGGTGGACACGGAAAGAGGAACAGAAACATAATGTATATACATTTATGTGGAACTTCAGAGGATCTCATAGCTAGAGTTCTGAGATAAAAGCTATTGAAACTTTGTGTGCATGTGTATGTGTTTACATGTGTTTTGTATGTGTACATGTATTATATGTCTACATGGTACCAAAATTGGCTTATAAGTCAAAGGCACTTTCATGAATTAAATAAGTAAGCCCAAATGCTTTTCATGTCCATGTGAATTTAATAATCTTTGGTAAACAAGCTGGTTTTTAAAAATTATTGATAAAATAGCAATAAAAATGCCTTCAAAATTGTCAATATATATTTTTATCTGAGTTTACCGGTCATCTTTATATGTGAAGGTGTCAGGGCTTGACACTAAGGTTATAAAACTAAAAACTCAGCCAAAACAAAATAATCTGTGTTTGTATGATCTTTAATGAGACTAATCTAATATTGTTGGTTTAATAAAAACAGCTAAATCTCTTGAGTTTTTGGCAAAAATATCCATGTTTAACTTTAAGGTTCTTACTCAGGTGAAAATGTAGACATGGCTAAACAAAAATAGTGTTAGTAAGTTAGAATAAATCAAACTGTAAGTAAATGACAGCACAAAAACAGAAACTTATGATCAAAAATTTATGAAGATATTTTGATTTTGGTCTCTTAATCCTAGCTGCAGATGCAGTTTCTTCCATTGACTTTCTGTGGCAAGGTTTCTGACTCACTCTTTCTGAGTACTGATTGCAAGCTAGCCTGTTATGTGTACTTTGTGTTGCCATGGCAAGGGCCTTTACGTAGAAAAATTTTTAAAAAAAGGATCCTTGCACTGTTAATTTTTGTGTAGTTTATTTCAAAATGAACAAAATGGTTATTCTTAGAATTCAAAGAGAATATCAAAACAAACGATTCTTTGGATGTATTATATGTAACTGAATTTGCACTTAGGTAGAAAAATGTTTTGAGACTAGATTGTTTTCAAAATAGCTTGATCTTGATCCTTACGTAAAAAGAAATGTTATGACTTTGTGCCATTATTTGAGATACTAAGGATTGATACTAGAAGTTTATTCAGTCTACAGTCAGGTGATGTCATGTCAATAAATTTTAGTTTAGGGTATTGGTATTTTAGAAAGATCAAATTAGTTGATGTCTTTAAACAGGATGTGTTGTAAAACTTTTAATGTATAGAACACTGCAAGATGTCAAGATGTTACAGAATAGGAAGTCTTACTAGAATACTTATGTTTGTTATTTTGGTAGGTTATTTTTTAAGCTTTAAAAGTAATAGTTAAAACTATATTTTGTGATTGTTTCTTGGTCTCTATATTAAAATTCATTTCCCAATTTCGTTTATGAAAATATGTTTAGATATTAAATTTGTTTAGACATTAAATGATTTTGTTGAGGGCACAATTAATCACATTGGTTGTATATTTAGTATTCACAGGTTATCAAAATGGTTAAATAAACCGTTAAAATAAATTAGGCAAATGTAAATGAGATAAATGTAATAAAATTGCAAAAGGTTTTCTATAATCTGCTTCTTTTGAAACTTCTCAGATCTATATCTCAGAAGTTCAACTTTTGCTGTGTCTTACTGCTTTAGGATTTTCTTCCCCTTGAGAAGTCCTGAGATGATAACCCTCTCCTTCAACCTTTTCATCACCTCCTGTAACATTTTTCTCTCTCTGGTTCTAAGTCTGCCGTTAAGGTTTAATGCTGAAATGTTTACCTTAAAGGTCTGAAAAACAATCTTTTTTCTTAGCTTCTTGATATGACTGAGTTGTTCAACATGGTCAAAAACTTTCCTATGCTGTTATATTCCCCTCCTCAAGGTATTAGTTTTCTAGTTTCTTGTTTCCTTTACAATATAATGTTTACTCGTGACTCTAGACACAGTCTTCTTATGACTAATAAGTTCTGGTACCCTTTTCATGAAGTTTGACTTGCAAATTGTCTAAATGGGTTTCCCATAAGAAAAAGCAATCACACTAAAGAAGGTTCTTCTTTACCTTTTGGTAACTGGGCTAAGAAACAAAGATTTTATGTTTTATCAAGACAATTCCTATATTGTCCTTATTAGGTTTTTGATTACTTGGGAAAACAGCTTTAAAAAGTTAAAGTTTTTTTCTGTCTTATCGTTAAAGCCTCCTGATTATCACTCTTGGTTAAGTGAATTGTTATTATTTTACAACTTGTGATTCTGTTTTGATCAAATATTTTGAGCCTTTTAACATCTTTGACAAATGTCTACAAAATCTAGATAGTTTGAATGTTTAGCTGCCTGTAAGCTTCCATTTTCCTGTCATTGTCAGAACTAGGCAGGACTTACAATCTTTTCATTTATAATACTGTTTGTTCATTCTGATACAAGAGTTTCTAAATCCTTAGCTCAAGTGGTTTTAACAATTGCTTATGTTTTGTATAGCAGATTCCTACAAGACTGATAGTAGCTCAATGCTTATAAATCAGTTAATTTTATAATCTTGCTTTTGGTGTTTGGTTTCTTTGCTTTTATGTTGCTTAAAAGGTTTGAAAGGTTGATAAATGCCTGTCCACCTCCATTCCCATCTGGCCTAGAACATTTAATTGGCTCTATGTCTTTTGATTTTAAGTCCCTTGGCCACAGAATCCCACCAACGGACAGGATGGAACCGGGGTAGGTAGCCACACCACCATGGCAATGATGGAACAAAATAAAAGTTTGGCCATAGATGATGCCTCTGGCAAATCTTGTCCAAAAGGGGAGAAATATAAACCCTAGGCACCTCTCCCCTGCTGACTAAATAGATTTCCTCTTGGCCAAGGGGACCCCCCCCCTCAACAAACCTTAAAACTGAGTTCCTGGCCATGAAGGGAAGTGAAGTTGGACACACTTCATTATACTCCCATTCTGTCAATCAAAAAGAAAAGAAAAACCTGGAACCCAGGAATACCAGTTTGTTCAAGATCTAAGGGCAATAAACCAAATAATGGAGGATATTCTTCCTATAGTACCTATTCCTTACCTCCTCCTTACCACTTTATCTGGAAATGTTACCTGATTTTCAGTAATATATTTAAAATACACTTTCTTTTACATTCCTCTTGTTCCCAAATCCCAAGGACTATTTGCTTTTGAATGGGGAGAATTAAAGTCTAAAGCCAAATGCCAGTACTGCTGGACTATCCTCATTCGGGGGTTTAAAAAATCTCCCTAACAATCTTCAGAAAAATTCTGGCCAGAGATTTGAGGGAAATATTTTTAGGCAAGGAAATGATTTTACAGTATGTAGATGATACTCCGATAGCCAGTGAGACTGAAGCTGAATCAAGGCAACACACTATAATCGTATTAAATTTACTGGTTGACAAAGGACATAAAGCATCTCAGAAAAGGCTCAGATCTCACTTCCCACTGTCAAATACTTGGGGTTTGAATTGTCTTTTGAAACTCAGAACCTCCTTTCAGATGGGAGGGAGGCTGTAAATCGAACAGCAATCCATACCACCCACAAGGAGTTACAATGATTCTTCAGTATGACTGGGTTTTGCTAGATTTAGATTCCTTACTTCAGGCTAACAGAAAACCTCTCTATAAAGCCTTAAAGGGAAAAGAGAAAGAACTACTTACTTGGACCAGGGAATGCAACAAGGCTTTCTTGACTATTAAAAAAATTGATGACTGCCCCTGTATAGGGCCCCTGGACTTATATAAGCCTTTTGATTTCTTCATTCAAGAAAGACAAGGAATTGGACTCAGAGTACTGACACAGACTTTGGGGAAGCATAAGCAACCTGTACTTTATTTCTGTAAGCAATTGGCGGTGGTAACAAAAGGATGGCCTACTTGTCTGAGAGCAGTGGCTGCTGCTTAAGATATTTTACAGGAAGCTGAAAAGTTTACACTTGGACAACTGGTTACTGTTCACTCCATGCATTATGTATTACCCCTACTAGAACATAAGGGAGGTTTTTGGTTAATGGCCAGTGGCCAGATGCGTAAATATCAGGCCTAATGTCACTCTGAAGGTGGTGTCCATCCTTAATCCAGCCACCTTGCTGCCAGTGGACTACCATTCCTGATTCTATGATTACATTCAGATTATTGACAAAGTATATTCTCGTCTCCAGGATTTGACTGATCAGCCCCTGTCAGACCTAGATGAGGAGCTTTTTACAGATAGAAGCAGCATTACAGAACAGGGACAGTGCAAAGCTGGGTATGCTGTGGTTTTTGGCCAAAAGGTAATTGAGGCATAAGGGATGTCTGAAAACATGTACCCTATATGTCTAGTTTGTCCTTTGGGGATTTTCATTTGCCTGGCAAGACAATTCTTTAGTTAAGATCTCTCAATCTATTGCTTCTATCACTAACCTATCTCACTGCTGGATTAGCTACCTGAAACTCTTTTCATGAATGACTAGGGAAATTTTAGGGTGGAGATTCCATCTGGGGAACACTGGGCCAATATTTCCTGGGAGGGATCCCAGAGAGGAATGAGTATTTCTTTTGATATACTTTACTGCTTTGGTGGGGAGAAGGTGGCATCTCAACAACATGTACTGAAAAGTTTCAGCAACAAGCCCAACATTTTTATTCTTCCTCACACCCCAATTACATCCTATTCCAGCAGAAAGCAGCCAGATAGATGTCCTGATTACCCAAGATTGAGGAATAAACTAAAAAGGAGGGAATTGTAACCAACTCTATGAACAAATTTCAATGACCCCTATATGTTTTTTTTTTAAATAATCCTGTCCCTTAAGTAACTACTTGACCTTTTGAGTTGTTTCTCAGAAATAGTGGATTTTCTGCAAGACAAAGGAGCTGAGATTCTCAAGGCCCCTGGGCAGACTTTCTGACTAAGATTGACCATCCTCCACAACTTGCGCCCAATGCCTGTAGCCCCTTGGTAGTTACCTGACGACCTACCCCAAGTTATGTGGTCCCTCCCTCAAATGTGACTATCTACCCTAAATTATGTGGTCTCTCCTTTAAAAGGCCATAATCTCCATCAGTCAGGGAGAAGGATTCAAAGGATTGAATTTTTCAAAGGATTCTTCCTTTCTCCCAACAAAATGTTGGTTGTATTAAAAAATCCCTTTCTTCCTTGGCAATCCTCATTTTCTCAATAATTGGATTTTTGTGCACTGAGCAACTGGACCTAGGCTGAAATCTTACAGTTTCAACAACACTGACAAGATGTACAATGAGTGAACACGGGGTGTATGGGCAGCTAAGTCTCCCTCAGGCTTGGTTCTAATCATATACAACACAACAATTATAGTAATCATACCATTTGTGAACTGCCTGTACTTCTAATATCAAGTGGTTAAGAATCAGAAAGGATTTGAATCCTGCTTCTGTCACTGAGTGACCTTGAACAAGTGGTTACCTCTCTGAGTCTTGATTTCCTCATTTCCAAAATAGTCATAACAGTACCTATTTCCTAAGGTTATTGTGAGGTCATCTCCATTTTATAGATCAGGAAACAGACGGTCAGGTAGAAGATTAATAACTTGCTAATGGATCACACAGCTTGCAATTGGCAGGTCTGAAATTCACCTCTAGGTCTCTTTGACTCCAGAGCCCAGATCCATTATCCCACACCACACTACTTCCTGGAGTTTTCCAAGGCTCCTTCCAAAGGGACTCTGCAGCCTAATAAACAGCATGAGGCAGAAACAGGGTTTAGGTATGTTCTCAGACCACTAACAGCTAGGTGAGAGGGCAGCAGTGGGATGCAAGCCATTTTCTAGTGAACACATAATCGGTAAGGTATTTAGGTGGCTATATGTTGGGCTACTTTATATTTCATGATAAATGATATATATTATAGTAGTTTGTGTTCCACAAGGTATAGTTTCAGAGACATCAAAGGTCCCTTTGATCCTCAAACTCATTGTACCCCTCACACACAAAATGTAAGTGTGGAGTGCTAAGATTAGTGAGACACTCATTTGAGTTATGGTATTGTTCCAGCTGCTTCCAGCCAAAATGCAAAAACCCTGATACAAAAGCTAAGTGAATGTAGAGGTTGAAGCCTAAGAGGATACTCTTAGGGCAAAAAAATTTGGATGGGATGGCAAAGGGGGATTTGAGGGGAGGGCAGGATAGGTATAGTGTCTGCAACAGTGGAGGCTTTGGTGGGTATATCAATATAGTGTCCCAGAAGGATGGGAGAAAGGGGCATGGAGGTAGGAGGCCCCTTAGTTCCTAATTTTGTCACTGGCCTCTCAGGGATTTGTAAGCATGTATGTTTTAGCTGCAGTTCTCCTTCTGAGATGTGAGGTCTTCCTTAACCACCATGCCTTTCCTCCCAGAGTTATCACAAATTACCTGTCCAGGGGAGGCTATTTTTTTTTCAGTTTCTCTCCTCCCTCATCCTCTCTTTTTATTTTCAGTTATTTGGAAAGGAATATCTCCCCAACTATCCCTACCTACCCCCTCCCCACACCCCCAGTTAATTTCTTCTCGGGTCCTTCCACCCAGGTTTGCCTTTTCTCCCCAGTAACATCCAAAGCCGAATTATTAGCTCTGAGTTTGGGCCCAGACCACTGGGAATCCTGGGTGCTACAGATGGACAGATTAGCATATTAGAGAAATCATTCTCAGAGGCTCTTTTAGAAACAACACAAAAGGGTCAGGAGAATAAAGAGCATTTTGGCCACCTCAGGCAACTCAGGTTCCAAGGCAGACCTTGGCACCTGGGCTTGGTAAGTGTTGCAGGCTTCTTTTGCCATTTCCTGCCCTTGAGCAAGAGAATTGGAATGAATAATGTTACAGGTGTTTTTTTTTTTTTCCTGGTTACAGAAAGACTTCTCAAAAAAATATTTGCAAATTGCTATCATTGCATACCTTTCAGGCCATGAATCTTTTTTGTCTTTTACGGTAAAATAGCCACTTCTATCCTTCTAGTCTTGGAGATGTTTTGTAGAGCTAGAAAAACAACAGTCCTGTAAAGGCAGTGGCAAGGTTTAGAATGAGTGTCTGGTTGTGGACAACAGTCACTCTCAATTGATTTGACCCTAAAAGAAACAGAATTTAGGGAGGGGAGAAAGATGATCACCAAGCCAAAAAATATAACCATTGTATATGTGCCTGCACATGGCACTTTTCAAGTATTTTTGCATTTCTTATTTGATCCTCATAACCACCTGGTGGGCCAGATGGGGCAAATAGTGTCTCCATTCAACAGTTGAAGACAGAGACCCAGAGTAAGTGAATCACCTATGGTCACAGAACACATCAGTGGCAGAATGGCCATAGAATTCAAGTCTCCTTTGAGTCTGGGGCCAGGATTTATGTCTTAGAGACCACCATAGCTCTAGTCGAACCAAAGGAGTTGATATGTAGAGACGTCGGTGGTGTTCAAGGAAGGAGGAAAAGAAAAAAATACATGCAATTGACTTAAAATTTATCAAAATACAGCCTTATGTAATATCAAACCATGTGGAAAAGTAGTTCTGCTGGAATGCCTTCTCAATTCTTTGCTTGGATATCTGAAACAGGGCAGCCTCCTCCGTTTCAACTCCTTTTCATTGCCACTCGTCCTACTCCCAGATTCTGCCTAAAGATTAACCTAAACATTTGCTTTCTTAATTCTGAACTTCTGGTGCAAGCCAAGAATTAGGAGGCAAACAGTGCTGCCCTTCATGGCCCTCAACAAATATTACAAGCCTGAGAGGAGAGTTGTTTTTGATCACTTCTAAGTCAGGGTGACATCACCGACATAGGGCACTACTTTTAAGAAGCCAGCCGCATACCCCTACTAGAAAGTCATAGTGAAAATACGCTTGCTCTACTTTTGTTTTTCAAGTTGCTCATTGTAAAAATCAATTGAGGTTATGACTAGCATTTTCAAAAAGGTAATAAAATGAAACAAAATGTCAGGAACACATTGCAAGGTAAGCTCGAGCTATATTTTGTATGTATCTTTTATTGGTTTATTTACGCATCTGTATACTGGGTTGTGATGTCAAATATACTTCTATGGGTCATAGTAAAATTTCGAAAGCCACCTATCTAAACCCTGCATATACCTTATCCCAGATTTATGCTGTATCCTAAGACCCTCCATTTGACACATTACTCCAATAATACTCTACATTTTTCTACCTTTTAGTGTTTGTCTAGAAAGCCAGACTGATCTATATAGGCCACTGAGAGTCACCAACAACTACTTTGTACAGAAAGTTGCATTTGGCAAATGGCAAGTATATTTATTAATAGAATACAGCAGTTTGGTAACAAGCGTTTTGATGAAATAACTTTATTGTATAGAACCAACTGTAAAATCAAAAACCCTAATTATGCCCCACCATTTCTTCCTAAATTTGTGTGGTTATGTTAAAGCACACATAGAAAGGATAAAGCATGCGTATCCATTCCACCCTATATTAAATTGTATTACAACAAGCAGCAAATGAAATCCCCTTCTACAAAATTTCCTGCCCAATTTCAGGCAATAATCTACCAAAATTTCACAATAAAAGAACTCACAGTACCTTCTTAGCTTTTATTTAACCTCTTGCTCTTTTCTCACTGTGCTTATCCTTTAACCTTGTTGAAACTACTATTGTTTTACATATACTATACATTTCTAGGTAAATACCCAACACTAGGAAAATGTTATCACTCAAATTCACTGAGGTATATGCATGATTAAAGTCTGTGGCTCTTCCAGCCACATGGGATAGTCATGAAATACAAATGACATGGCGACAGGGTTTGAGTCATGAGTTACTAGCCTCTTAAAGCTTACAGCTTTTCACTTCTACTAATGCCTACAAATTTAGACCCAAGTAGATTCCTAACCATTTATCTAGGCAAAACTCATTATTTTATTTCATCAAAGATGCCATTGTTTATAAGATTTGTCATTATGTACCACTGAGAAATGGAAAAAAAGGTGATTAAACTATGATATGGCATCAAGATGCATACCAATTTCAGGGATGTTAAAATATGTAAAACACATGCATCTTTGAAGATATATTTGATTTTAAGGGCTATTGTCTCTTCTCACTCCTCTCTAATATCTGTTGACTTATTTTTAATGTAGAATTAAGGATAATGAGACTATTCTTTATGGAAATCAATTGTATTTTGGTTTCACTGCCTATTGAATATAGTATTTTGGCTAGTTTCTCAAGGATAAGATTTCTAACTTCTTACCAAAAACTTTACTGCTACCTCAAAGAAGTGATCTCAGGAATGTGAATACCTGGTAGGAAAAGGGGAAGAATAGGATGGGCTACACAAAGGACAAAAAAATGGTCCAAGTTGTCAACCACTGTTTTCAACATTCTAACGTTTTCTTTTCATTTGAAAAACTTCATTGTAAAGAAACAATGCCTGTTCTGAATCCTTAAAAATAAAAATAAAAAGACCTTAAAACAATCTTGAGAAAACTTGTCACAAGGCAAATTTTATTTTTTCAAATTATAAAAATATGACCAT
>VBSM01003151.1:5471990-5485291 GCA_008086735.1 Cheirogaleus medius | reverse complement strand
AACCCGAAGCAGTCTGTTCCGGCAGTGGTGGCGTCACTACCTCTTCACGTGTCCGGCTCCCTCGGCTGCGGAATAATCAAATATTTAGGAAGAGAACGAAACCCGCCAAACGCACATAATTTTCTACCCGCCCATCCTTTCCCGGAAGCGGCTCGGTCCGTTGTTAAAAGCACTCCGATGCTCCAATCTTAAGTGCCACCTTCCTTCAGTTCCGACTGATCCCTCCCATCCGCCTTATTTATCTAGTTGTTTGATATTTATTAACCTAGTTAAAAGAAAAAAAAAATACTTTGCCTTGGCAAACAGTATACTCAAAACCAAAGTAACCCAATTTTCCAAAGACGCACCAAGACAAGCTAAAACGAAACCGTCCAGCTAAGAGTATTTCTTTGCTCCAGGAGGCGGAGCCAAAGCCCACTGAAGACCAATGAGAAACGCGAGGAGACCTACTAGATCCGTATAGGCTATAGGAAAAGGGGGTGGAGCTTGGGAAAAGGCGCGCAATTATATTGCGCATGACTGGTAGAAAAACAGTTTAGCTTTCTGGAACATTCTTGAAGAATTGATCCTGGATGTATTAAAGTGCAATGTCTCCACATTATGCCTGAAATTATTCACTATTTGATTTTACACTAGCCATATTCAATAGAAAAGCCTCATCCAGTTCATTCTGGAATGTATTTTTAAATCGTACAGACCACAAACAAAAATTAGTTTAGAGTGCCATTCTCTACCTTTTAACGGCTAGTTGTCCCTTAAAGTACTCTCAAATGTGACTGGTGACCACGTGTAAGGTACTCTTCTAAGCAGTTATACATATTCACTTGTTTATAATAAATAATGCTGAGGTAATTGCTATTACTTTAGGCTCTCCCTTTTACAGCTAAGACACAGTGAAGCTGCCCAGGGTCACAAAGTAGTTGAGATTCCGGTTCAAACAGTATTAACCATCATGTCAATCTGGCTTGGCGCCCCCCCGCATCCCTTAAAACCCGCTCATCTCAAAGCCGCCAACGACATGTATTTGATTGTCAAATTAATTAGAAGTTGCTGCAGTCTTACCATGAGTGGCTGGTGTGTGGCTCCTCATGATAACTGTCACTCCTTCCGTGGTGTCTTCCTCTGTCTCCCCGAGACTCGTCTTTTCTGAATTTTTTCATACTTTCAATCTTAAATGTTTTTCTGGCTCTCTTCCCTTTGGTCTGTCTAGCTCTAACTGTAACTGTTTCTTAACGTATCTTCTTCTCTCCTCTGCCAGCTTTGGAGTGAGGTCACTTCCGGCATGTCTCCCACTTTTAAAGCCTCCCTCCTTCCACGTGACCTCAACTGCTACTTTATGCTAATGAGTCTCAAGAACCTACCTCCATGCACCCCTGCTTCTCTGAGCTCCAATTACACATATGGATTTTGCTAAACATGAACGCTGGCATGCACTATAGTCTTCTCAAACCCATTAAGTCCAAAATTCAAACTCATTATTTCCTCTGCACTTCCAATCTTCTGTATTTTCTCAGTCATCTATGCCTGAATTCTTGGAATTTTTTTTGATTGCTCTCTCTTCATTGTCATAATTCATAATTCCTGTTCATTCAACAAATATTTATTATTTATTATGTGCCAGGCATTGTGCAAGTCTCTGGCTATAGAGTGGTGAACAAAATAGATATGATGCATATCCTTAATGAAGCAAACAGTGTAATGGGAGTGCTAGACAAGAAACAAAACATTAATGAGTTACAAAGGAATTCTAAGTAACTTGTCTAGTTCTGCTCATTCCCTAAAGCAACCCTGACTCCTCCCTTTCTCCCTCCACTTCCTCCCTTTCTACTCCACCTCCTGCTCTCTCCCCCCTCTTTTCCTCTCCCCTCCTCTCCCCCTCCCTCCTTCCTTTTCTCCTTTATATACAAACTTTGATCATTCTAGTCTCTTATTTTCCTCAAAATTATCCTAATATTTAAAGACCTACTTTGGTCGTAACTTCCAACAACTTTAATTCCATTAGGTCAACACTTAACCAGAGAGCTAGCTGCACATCACAGCCACAAACAGTCTTAAGACCCGATTTATTGCTCCTACAGTGCTATCCCAGGGTCCCCAACCTCTCCTGAACTGTACTGATGCCTTCAAGACCTCCCAAATTATCTAATCTGTCTTAACTTCATACTGTCAAATAAGTGGATGCCTAATCTCGTCTGCCATGGGTAAGAACATAATGCTCCTCAAGCAGGAACTATATGACAGGCACTGACTCATTTAATTCTCACAACAATGCCATAAAGTATGTACTAATATTATTTCCATTTTACAGATTGGGAGACTTAGCCATTTGGCCAAGTTCACATAACTAGTCCGTGGCATGGGGTCAGGATTTGTTTTTTATTTATTTATTTATTTTTATTTCAGCATATTATAGGGGTACAAATATTATGGTTATGTATATTACCCATGCCCCCCTCCCCCCTCGAGGCAGAGCCTCAAGCATGACCATCCCCCATACGTTGCACATCTTGGGGTCAGGATTTGAACAAAGACTGGTGCCAAAAACAATGTACTTAACCCAAATGTTGTGCTGTGTTCCAAGAAAAGACTTTTCACACCCTTTCTAGTCAATCTCCTCAATTTTTACACATATGCAGTTATCTAGTAAAGAGCTTTTCATATAGTAATAACATTCATTGGGTGTTGGGCAGATGGGAGGGGGGAAGAGGAGTTGGGTATATCCACACCTAATGGGTGCGGTGCGCACCATTTGGGGGATGGACATGCTTGGAGCTCTCACTCAGGTGGGGCAAGGGCAATGTATGTAACCTAAACATTTGTACTCCTATAATATGCTGAAATAAAAAAAAAATTTAAAAAGAGCTTTGTCCCCCACCCACCCAACATACTTTTCATGTGGTTTTAAATTCACTGCTGAGATGGACCAGAGCCCAACACTGGTTTCACTATTATCAGTTTAGCCAGCCTCCCACCTTTGTGGCACATTAATGTAGCAATTCTTCCTCTGTAGCACAAAATTCCATGCAAAAATTCACTGCAAAACTCTGAGCTCTCCCTCCACCTCAAATTCAGCTGTCCCTTTCCAATACTCTGAATCTTTGCCTTGCTCAGGACTTGAGCAGAACTAATCTAGAATAACCAGGGGCATGATCTGAGCAGTCAACCTCTTCCTTTCAGATCTCTAATTGGCAACTGTCCTGTTCCCATCAAATAGTACTTTTTAAAAAACAGCTTTATTGATATATAATTCACATACCATATGATTCACTGATTCACTCACTTAAAGTGTACAATCCAGTGATTTTTAGTATATTTACAGAGTTATTCAAGCATCATCACACAATTTTAGAACATTTTTAACACACTGTAAAGAAACCCTTTTCCCATTAGCAGTCAATTCTCATTCCAGCTCCTGGCAACCACCAAATCTACTTCTTGTCTCCATGGGTTTGCCTATTTTGGACATTTCATATAAATGGAATTGTACAATATGTGGTCCTTTGTGTCTGGCTTCTTTCACTTAGCAGAATATTTTCAAGGTTCATCCATGTTGTAGCATGTATGAGTACTTCATTCCTTTTAATTGCAGAATAATATTCCACTGTGTGAGTATGAAACATTTTATTTATCCATTCATTCATTGATAAATATTTGGGTGGTTTTTACTTTTTGGCTATTATTAATAATGTTTCTATGAACATTCATGTACAAGTTTTTGTGTGAACATATCCTACATACCTAGAAGTGGAATTTCTGGTTCATATGGTAATTTATGTTTAATGTTTTATGGAACTTCCAGCTTAATTTTCACAGTGACTACAACATTGTACATCCCCCCCAGCAATGCATGAAGATTGCAATTTCTCAACATCCTTGCCAATACTTGTTATTGTCTCTCTTTTTGATTATAGCCATCTTAGTGGATATGAAGTGTTACCTCATTGTGGTTTTGATTTGCATTTCCCTGATGCCTAATGATGTTGAGCATCTTTTCCTGAGCTTATTGGTCATTTGTATATCTTCTTTGGAGAAATGTCTACTCAGATCTTTTGTCCACTTTTAAAAACTGGGTTATTTTACTTTTTATTATTGTGTTCTTTATATATCTAGATACAAGTCTCTGATCAGATATACGATTTGCAGATATTTTATCTAATTCTGTGGGTTATCTTTTTATTATTGTAGAGCTGTGGAGAGGGGTATTGGAGTAGGTGAATAGGTCACTTTACAACACTACAAACCCTGCTGTCCTTGTGAATATTTAGCAGTTCTTGAATAAATGCTCCTAAGACAAGTATTTATTAACTTCCAGAGTTCTGCAAAAGTTGATTTTGACCATTTTGTCAGTGTTTTCATTGCTTTTGTGGAGGGGTGGATTTACGGAAGTCCTCACTTTGCCATTTCAGAAGTCCTGCTTAGATAGTACTTTTGTACATCTTTAAAAAGAAATTATTATAAATAATGCTGCAACAAACATGAAAGTGCAGATATCTTTACAAGGTGGTGATATCATTTCCTTGGGGTATATAGCAGCAGTATTCACAATAGCCAAGATACGGAAACAACCTAGATGTCCATCCACGGATGAGTGGATAAAGAAGCTGTGACATATACATACACACACACACATACACATACACACTCACACACACACACACATAAATATCATTCAGCCCTATAAAAGAAGGAGATCCTGCCATTTGCCACAACATGGATGAACTCGATGACGTTATGGTCAGTGAAGTAAGCCAGAAAGAAAGATGTTGCATGATCTCACTTGTATGTGGAATCTAAAAACAAAGTAAAATATATAGAGATAGAGAATGAAACAGTGGTTACAGGGGTGTGGTGGAGAGGGAGAGGAAATGAGGAGATGTAGGTCAAAGTATACAAAGTAGCAGATATGTAGGACAAACATCTGATGTATGACATGAGGACTATAGTTAACAATAGTGTATTCAGAATTTTGGCTAAATGAGTAGATTATAGCTGCTCTTGCCACAGGGGGAAAAATGGGTAACTCCATGAGATGATGGATATGTTAATTTGATTCACTATAGTAACCATTTGACTATATATGTATCTCATAACATCATGTTGTATACCTTAAATATATACAATAAAATTTGTTTTAAAAAGACATTATTATAGTCTGCCTTTTATTATTTATATACTAATATTCTCTACTAGATTTTAAGTTTATGAACACAAAGTTATCTATTTTTTATATATTAAACACTTACCCAAACCACTGACGCTGAGTAAAAACCTTACACAAAACAGGTTGTTAAAACTGAGTGACCAAATAAAATTTTCTCCTTCTTTTAGCTTGACTCTATAACCATTTTGAATCCATTCTGAAGGAAGTAAAGGTGTGAATTAATTTCCTATAAAGGAAGCCTTTTCTTCTTGTGACATAGAAGTGAGAGTATAATCCATTTTCACCTCATTACTTTTCAATTGCCTCCTCTATAGGGTATCCACAAGTCTCATCTTCAAGGAACAATTCTTTCAACTTCCTGCTGGAAACTTACTTTTCTTCTAGTAATTATTTTCAGAAGTAAAACGTATAATAAGGCTTTTGTATTGGCTGAGCTTTCAGATTTTGGGAAGTCCCTCTAAGACTCTGGCTTGCCAAGTCTGCAGATTTCTTAGAAAAATGTCAAATATAATTGTCAACATCATAATGAAAGGTTCAGGCACAGACATACATTGAACAAGATGAACTAAAATCTGCAGGTTTTCTTATCTTACTTGGCAGTACCTGAGAAGTCTTTTTCATACTAAACACCTATTTCTTTCTTACCTTCTCCCTGCCATCTAGGCCCAAATTTCTTCCCATGCCCATGAACTCAGTAAAAATAAAACAAAAAATAGACAAAACAAAAGTGACTCTCCCCATTCCCCTCTCAAAAAGAAAGAAAATGTTGTTAGGGGCTTAATGTAGTGACATTTTTTCTCTATTGCTTTTAAGTATATTTTTCCTGATATTAACATAGATCTACTAACATTTCCATAATTACTATTTGCCTGATATAACTTTTTTTGTTATTTTACTTTCAAGTTTTTTGAATCCTTATGTTGATGTGTGTCTTTTTTAAGCTGAACATAGATGGATCTTGTTCTCTTGGTGTGACAATGTCTTTTAAAAATATGATGTATAATTTACATGTAGTAATATTCATAGAATTTAAGTGTACTGCTGCATGGATTATACAGAAGTATACATTCATGTAACCACTAAGTACATCAAAACAGAGAATATTTCCAGTGCCCCAGAAAGCTTCTTCCTGTCCCCTCCCACTCAATATTTCCCAAAGGTAACCACTATAGTGATTTTTATGATCATGAATAGTTTTTGTCATTTATTGAATTTCATATGAATGGTATGATATAGTATGTACCCTTTAACATCTGGGTTCTTTTAAATTTAAATTTTTATTTTCATTGACAAATAACTATATTTATGAGGTAAAATGTGATGTTTTGATATATGTATATATTGTGGAATGATTGTATCAAGCTAATTAAAAAATCCATCACTTCACATACTTATCACTTTTTTGTAGAGAACATTTAAAATTTATTCTTTTAGTAATTTTGAAATATATAATACATTATTATTAACTGTGGCCACTTTGCTGTGCATTAGATCTTGGGAAACATCTGGCTTCTTTCATTCAATATTAGTGTGAGATTTACCCATGCTGTTACTTTGTAGTTCCTTCTTTTTCATCACTGTGAAGTATTTGTTTGTATGAATCTATCATAGTTTGTTCTCCCACTGATTGAACTTTGCATTGTTTTCAGTTTTGGGTTATTTTTAAAGAAAGATGCTATGGATATTCTTGTATGTATATTAAAGGTGGACAAGAGCACTGATTACTTTTGAGTATATGCATAGGCATGAAACTGCTGTATCACAGGCTACTCATATCAGATTTAATAGATCCTGGCAGATGGTTTTCCAAATGACATCTTCACCAGCAACCTATGAAACTTCCAGTTACTACACACTCTCACCGGCACTTGGTATTGTCAGTCCTTATATTTTCAGCTATTTTGGTGGACGTGTACTTGTATATCATCCTGGTTTTAATTTGCATATTCTGATAGGTAGTGACATGAGCTCCTTATACCATGCTTATTGGCTATTTGTGTGTCCTCTATAGTTTGAGTGTTTTACCCATTTTTTAAAATAATAGGTAGTCTGTCTTTTTTAGAAAATTGATTTGTAGGATTTTTCTGTATTCTGGATATGAGTCTTTTGTCAGATAAATGCATTGTGAATGTCTTCTCTAAATCTGTGGCTTACTATTTTACTCTCTTATTGGTGTCTTTGATGAACAGAATTTTCAATTCTTATGAAGTACAATTTGTCAATTTTTCCTTCTGAGGTTAGTGCTTTTTGTGTCCTGGACTAAGAAACCTTTGCCTAAATGTCATTAAGATATTCTCTTATGCTTTATTTCTTTGTCTTTCACATAATATCTATAATCCATCTTGAATAAATTTTTGTGTGTGGTGTGAAGCATAGATCTGGTGACCCAGAACCATTTATTGAAAAGACCATTCTTTCCCACACTAAAGTGCAGTGGAAGATTTGTTGTAACTCAGATGATTGTTATTACATTTCTTGACTCTCTATTCTGTCCCACTGATTTTATTTGTCTGGTTTTGCATCACCATCACACTGTCTTAATTATTGGAGTTTTACAATAGGTCTTGAAAATTGAGAGTGTAAAGTCCACAAATTTGGTTCTTTTTTTCTCCAATATTATCTTGTCAATTTTTACTCTTTTGCATTTCCATATAAATTTTAGATTTAACTTTTCAATTTCTACACAAAGATACCCTTCAGGGATTTTGATTTGGATTGCATTAAATCTTAGATACATTTTCAGAGAATTGAAATATTTTTTTTAATTTCAGGAAATTATGAGAGTACAAACATTTTGGTTACATTTTATATCTTTGTGTCTCCCTAGCAAGGGTTAGAGACATGCCCTTCCCCTCTACAATGCCCACCGCATCCCTCAGTTGTAAGTCTACCCCCCCATCCCCCTAATCCGTGGAGAACACTACCACCATGTGAGCACCATAGTGTTAATCATTCATTACCAATTTGATGGCGAGTACATGTGGAGCCCATTCTTCTGATCTTGTGTCACCTCACTTCGGATAATGGGCTCAAGCTCAATCCAGGAAAATATAAGCGGTGGTAGATCACTGTCGTTTCTTATAATTGAGTAGTATTCCATTGTATACGTATACCAAATTTTAATAATCCACTCATGAATTGATGGGCACTTGGGTTGTTTCCACATCCTTGCAATAGTGAATTGTGTTGCCATAAACATTCGGGTGCACATGTCTTTGTTATAGAATGTCTTTTGCTCTTTTGGGTAGATGCCTATTAGTGCTACTGCTGGATCAAATGGTATTTCTATTTTTAGCTCTTTGAGGTATCTCCAAATTCTTTTCCACAGAGGTTGCACTAATTTGCAGTCCCACCAGCAGTGTAAGAGTGTTCCTATCTTTCCACATCCTTGCCAGCATTTGTTGTTTTGGTATTTTTTGATAGAGGCCAATCTCACTGGGGTTAGGTGATATCTCATTGTGGTTTTGATTTGCATTTCCCTAATGATTAGAGATGTTGAGCATTTTTTAAATATGTTTGCTGGCCATTATTCTGTCTTCTTTTGAAAAGTTTCTGTTCATTTGCATTGCCCATTTCTTGATGGGGTTGTTTGATTTTTTCTTGTTAATTCTTTTGAGTTCTAGATAGATTCTTGTTATCAGACCTTTATCGGATACCTTGCTCATGGATTGGTAGAATCAATATCGTTAAAATGTCAATATTACCTAAAGTGATCTACAGAATTAATGCAATCCCCATCAAAGTACCATCATCATTCTTTACAGATCTAGAAAAAATACTTCTTCACTTTGTATGGAACCAGAAAAGACCTCATATAGCCAAAGCAATCTTAAGTAAAAAGAACAAACTGGGAAGTATCAGTTTTCCAGACTTCAAGCTATACTACAAAGCAATAATAATTAAAACAGCTTAGGACTGGCACAAGAACAGAGACATTGATATTTGGAACAGGACTGAGATTCCAGAGATGAAACCATCTGCATATGGCAATCTAATCTTTGACAAAGCAGACAAAAATATACATTGGGGAAAAAAATCTCTTTTCAATAAATGGTGCTGGGAAAACTGGATAGCTATATGCAGAAGAATGAAACTGGATCCCTACCTCTCACCTCTCACAAAAATCCACTCAAGATGGATAACAGACTTAAACCTAAGGCATGAAACCTTAAGAATTCTAGAAAAAGATGTTGGGAGGACCCTTTCAGACATCGGCCTAGGCAAAGAATTTTTGAAGAAGACCGCCAAAGCAATCACCACCACAACAAAAATAAACAAATGGGATCTGATCAAATTAAAAAGCTTTTGCACAGCCAAGGAAACTATCATTAGAGCGAATAGACAGCCTACAGAATAGGAGAAAATATTTGCTCTTTACACATCCAATAAAGGTCTGATAAGGAGAATTGAAATCTTGACATTATTGACTTTCCAAATCAATGTACATGATGTATCTCTCCATTTATTTAGGTCCTCTTTGATTTCTCTCAACAATGCTTTATAGGAAAGGCCTTAAACATCTTTCATTAGATTTATTGCTGGGTAGCTCGTATTTTAAGCTGTTGTAGATGGTATTGCCTTTTTAAAAATTTCTAATTGTTTGCTGTTATTTACATAGATATACAATTAATTCTTGTGTATTTAACTTTGTCTAGAGACTTTGTTAAATTTACTTAAATATTTCTAATAATTTGTAGAGTCTTTTGGATATTCTGTATATATTCATGTTATCTGTGAATAAAGGTTACTTCTTCCTTTGCAATAATTATGTTTTAAAATTTATTTTTCTTGTCTTATTGAACTAATTCGGATTTCCAATACAATTTTGAATAGAAGTGGTAATAGCAATCATTTTTGTTTTGATTCTGATTTCATGGGAAGAATTCAATATTTTGCCATTAAGTATGATGTTTGGTTTTTTAAAATACCTCTTATTAGGTGAGAGTATTTCCTTTCTATTCCTAGTTTGGTATTTTTTTAAAAAAATCAAAAATAGATATTGAATTTTATTTTATTTTATTATATGCCATTTCTGTATCTATTAGTGGCTTTCTCTTTTATTCAGCTAATATAATAAAATACATTGGTTGACTTTCAAAAATTAAACCAAGATCCATTACTGGTATAAACCTCACTAAATCATTATTCATTTTATGTATTACTGGATTCATTTAGCTAATATTTTGTTTAGGATTTTTGCATCTATGTTCATGAGAGATTTTGGCCAGAAATTCTCCTTTCTTGTTATATCCATGCCTGGTTCTGGTATCAGGGTTTTGCTGATCTCATCAAATATAGCCAAATCAGCTTTTTTCCCTACTGTTTGCATGATATATATTCCCACCCTTTTTACTTTCTGTACCCTTTTATTTAATGTGAGCCTCTTTTAAGCAGCATGTAGTTGCATTTTGTTTTCTTTTTTGTTTTTATACTAAGTATTTTATTGTATACTGCTGCCAGTGTATATAAAACAATTACACTTGTGAAATAGAAATTCATGAAAATTCAGAGAGGTAGATGTTAAGTACTGATAAAAGTAGAAGATTGTATATTATGGCACATTTATTATAGGGATAAGCTTTTGTACAGGCTCCAAATTTAGCTCTATTCTGAACATTCACTGGTTCATGAGAAGTGGTTTGGGAAACCTTTGAAAGATTCATTTTATTAATACTACAAAAAGTAACAGACTTTCTGGTATCTGAAAGGAATTGTACTTGAAGATACTCCAGTCAGCAGGGGATCATGTTGAACATTGTGCAGATAGAATTGTTTCAAGTCTGCAGCTACCTGGGAAACTTTAATGTAGTTGAGCCCAGGCATGTAGTCAGAGCTGTTGAACCATTTTCTTCGTAGCAGCAACACTGAAGGACCCAGACGTGGCACACGCAAGAGCCAGGCCTATTCATAGGTCCAGTTCTATTTTTTTGTGGCTTAACAACAGAAATTTATTTCCCCATGGTTCTGGAGGTGGAAGTCCAAAATCAAGGTGTCAGAGAGATTGGTGTCTGGTGAGGGCTCTCTTCTTGGTGAGCAGACGGCGGCCTTCTCACTGCATCCTTGCATGGCCTCTTCTCTGTGTGCATGTGGAGAGAGAGCACACACGCTCTGGTGCTTTCTTCTTCTTCTTATAAAGACGCCAGACACCAATCCTTATGACTCCATTTAACCTAAATTACCTCTCTAAAGCCCAAGCTCCAAATATAGTCACATTGGAAGTCAGGCTGTCAATATATGAATTTGGGGGGTCCAGTTCTATTTTGTTTTCTATAAAAGCAGCAGCAGTCTGACCATCTTAGTATTTTAATTGGAGTGTTTAGTACATTTACATGTAATTATTCAATATACTTGGTTTAATAGCTGTCATCTTGCTACATGTTATGTATTTATCCTATCTGTTCTTCATTTATTTTTCCTTATTTGACTTTTATTTTATTATTCAAGTATATTTATTACACTATTTTCTCCTCTATTAATTCTTAGTTCCATATTCTTTTATAATTCCTCTTTTGGCTATCTTTTATCTTATGAGAGGCATCCTTGACTTATTCTGGTCTGTCTTAAATTAATACTTTTTCCACTTACTGAACATATAATATATAACAGTTTCATTTCATTTACTGACTCTAATATTTTGTACAATTGTTGCTAGGGATTTTATTTCTATGTGTGTTAAAAGCGTACAGGAGGTAAATTTTAAGTTATGTATATTTTACTACAATGAAAAACATAGGAAATTAATATTATCATTGTTTTAAACAGTTAGTGCTGTTTATTTCTTCCTGCAGTTTCAGGCTTCCATCTGTGATTATTTTCCTTCAGTACAAAGTATCATCATTCATATTTCTTGTAGTGTGCATCTGCTGATTAAAAAGGTCAACTTTTTTTCTGTCTGAAAACATCTTTTGTTTTGTTTAATTGAGGTGAAATAACATGGCATAAAATTAATCACTTTAAAGTGAACAATTCAGTGGCATTTAATATATTCACGATGCTGTGCAACCAGCACCTCTATGTAGTTCCAAAACATGTTAATCATTTCAAAAGGAAACCCTGTATTCATTAAGCAGTTACTCTTAATTTTCCCCTCCTTCCAGCTCCAAGTAAACACCTATCTTCTTTCTGTCTCTATGGATTTACTTATTACCTATTTACTTATTTACCTATTTTCGATATTTCATAATGTGGATCAGACAATATATAACCTTTTGTGTCTGGCTTCTTTCACTTACTATAATGTTTTCAGAGTTCATTCATGTTATATCAGTACTTCATTCTTTTTTATGATCAAATGATATTTCATTGTATAGATACACAACATTTTATTTATCCATTCATTTGTTGATGGACATTTGGATTGTTTCCACCTCTTAGCTATTCTGAATTATGCTGCTATGAATATGAATGAACATGTATTTGTTTAGCACTTGTTTTCAATTCTTTTGGGTACAGGAGTCCACTTGCTCAAGGCCATAGTCCTCAAATTTAGCTCATAATAAACCTCTTTCAGTTATTTTGGAGTTTGGATTTTCTCTATCCACAATTCTGGCCACGCAACGTGGGGCTCAGAGAAGACACAGGACCCCCGAAGGTGTCGCCTGAGCCTGGAGCTAAGACACCAGCATGGGTCCATTGATGCCCCGCCTTCCCAGGGGCCGAAGACTCCAAGGATCATGGATTATAGCCAGGTGACTTTGTTTATTGGAAAAGGCACCAACTAAAGGACTCCTTATGACCCCACTGGAAAGGACATTACCAGGTACTCTTAACTAACTCTTGTGCTGCAAAATTAAAGGGAGTCGCCTCTTGGATTCATGTCTCACACATAAAATGAGCACCCGACCATGCTCTTGACCACACCTGGACTTCCAAACTAGTCTCTTGCACCCGCCTGCAATTTCAGAATATATCTGAGGTGCAACTGGTCTCCAAAGCAACATCCAAAGCAACAACTGAAGCAGACATTCTTCCAGAGACATCAGACCAGGCCAGTCCTCATGATCCCTGAAAAAACTCTCATTCTCACCTTACTTGCTATAGAGTATATTCCTGAAAACCCTGAATATCTTTTTCTCTTTTTTTTCGATTTTTAAAATTTCATTATATTATGGGGGTACAGATATTGTTAGGGTTACATATA
>VBSM01003151.1:5442480-5460765 GCA_008086735.1 Cheirogaleus medius | reverse complement strand
GTTGTTTGGCTAATTTCTTTCTATTTATGGTAGAGATGGGGTCTCACTCTTGCTGAGGCTGGTCTCGAACTCCTGAGCTCGAGCAATCCTCCCGTCTCGGCCTCCCAGAGTGCTGGGATTACAGGTGTGAGCCACCGCGCCCGGCCTGGATATTAACCTCTTATCAAATATATGATTTGCAAATGTTTTATTTTGTGGGTTGCCTTTTTACTTGTTGACTGCATTCTCAGCTCTACAAAAGTTTTTAAGTTTGAAGTAACTCTATTTGTCTAATTTTGTTGCCTGTGCTTATGGTATCATAACCAAGAGATTGTTGCTAAATCCAATGTCATGAAGATTTCATCTATATTTTCTTTTAGGAGTTTCATAGTTTTGGGTCTTATATTTAGGTATTTAATCCATTTTGAGTTTATTTTTGTATACAGTGTAAGGTGAGGGTCTAACTTTATTCTTTTGCATATGCATATTCCGTTTTCCCAGCACCATTTGTTAAGAAACTATCCTCTGTGTCAAATAAATACAATTTCTAGAAAGAAAGAAAGAAAGAAAGAAAGAAAGAAAGAAAGAAAGAAAGAAAGAAACTATCCTCTCCCCATTATGTAGCATTGGCACTTTTGTCGAAGATTTGTTTGACCTTATACATGAGGGTTTATTTCTGAGTACTCTGTTCTATTTCAATGCTATATATGTCTGTATTTTTGCTACTATTACACCTTTTTCATATGCTGTTGAATTGGGTTTGATAGTATTTTATTGTGGATTTTTGCAGCTATATTCATAAGGGAATTGGGTCTGTAGTTTTCTTTTTTTGTTGTGTCCTTCCCTGGCTTGGATATCAAGGTGATACTGGCTTCGTAGATTGAGTTGGGGAGAATTCCTTCCTTCTCGATATTAAGGAATAATTTCTGTTGTTTGAGTACCAGCTCTTCTTTGTAGGTCTGGAAGAATTCAGCTGTGAATCCATCTGGTCTGGGGATTTTTGTTGCAGTTGTTGTTGCTGGAATATTTTTTTATTACTGCTTCAATCTCGCTGCTTATCATGGGTCTGTTCAGGAGTTGTATTTCTTCCTGATTGAGTCTTGGGAGGTTGTGTGTTTCCAGGAATTTGTCCATTTCCTCTACATTTTCTAGTTAATGTGCATAGAAATTTTCATAGTATTCACGGATGATGTTTTGTATTTCTGTGGTATCAGGTGTAGTATATCATTTTCATTTCTGATTGACTTATTTTGGTCCTTTCTCTTCAATTCCTAGTTAATCTAGCAAGAGATTTATCAATTTTGTTTATCTTTTCACGGAACCAACTTTTTTTTCATTGATCCTTTGTATTGTTTTGTTTTCCATTTCATTTAGTTCTGCTCTGACCTTTGTTATTAGTTTTCTTCTAGTGGTTTTGGGTTTGGTTTGCTCTTCCTTTTCTAGTTGCTTGAGATGTGACATTGGGTTGTTAATTTGTGACCTTTCTGTCTTTTTGATGTGGGAATTTCAGGCTATTAATTTTCCCCTTAAGAATGCCTTTTCTGAATCCCATGGATTTTGATAGTTGTGTCCCCTTTGTCATTCATTTCGAGGCATCTTTTGATTTCCATCTTAATTTCATTATTGACCCAGTAATCGTTCTGCAGCAGGTCATTTGATTTCCATGACTTTGTGTAGAATTGATTTCTAGTTCTATTCTGTGGTCTGAGAGGATACATGGTATGATTTCCATTTTTTTTTAATTTGTTGAGACCCATTTTGTGGCCTAATGTATGATCAACCTTGGAGAATGTCCCATGTGCTGATAAGAAGAATGTGTATTCAGTAGTTTTTGGGTAGAATGTTTTGTAAATACTTGTTAGGTCTATTTGTTTTAGAGACCCATTTAAGTCGTGTTTCTTTATTTATTTTCTGCTTTGATGATTTGTCCAGCTCTGACAGTGGGTTGGTGAAGTCCCCAGCAATTACAATGCTACTAGTTATTTCCTTGCTTATCATTGGGAGAATTTGTTTTATATATCTGGGAGCTCCTGTGTTAGGTGCATATATATTTAAGATTGTTATGTCTTCTTGTTGAATTTTTCCCTTTACAATTATATAATGACCATCTTTGTATTTCTTTACCATTGTTGATTTAAGGTCAACTTTATCTGATATGAGAATGGCTACACCTGCTCTCTTTTGGTTTCCATTTGTGTGGAATATTTTTCCATCCTTTCACATTGAGTCTATGTATGTCCTTGTGGTTTAGATATTTTTCCTGGAGACAGCAAATAATTGGGTTGTGTTTTTTCATCTATCCAGCAAGTGTATGTCTTTTGAATGGAGCATTCAGACTGTTAATGTTAAGTGAGAGAATTGATATGATTGATGCTGTTCTATTTATCATGTTGGGTAGTACTTCATTGCTTTTTCTCCCTATTGTAAGATTTGTGAGCTTCAGCTTTTTTGCATGATTTTACACTGGTGGGTATCTATTATGCTGATTCATGTATAATGCAGTTCTGAGTATTTCCTGTATGGCAGGTGTGGTCATGGAAAATTCACTCAGTGTTCGCTTGTCTGGAAAAGACTTAATTTCTCCATCAATTGTGAAACTTAGTTTTGCAGGATACAAAATTCTGGGCTGGCAGTTGTTCTGTTTAAGAAGATTGAAGATGGGTCCCCAATCCCATGTGGCTTGTAAGGCTTCTGTAAAGAAGTCTGCAGTTAGCCTGCTGGGTTTTCCTTTGTAGGTTAGTTTTTGTTTTCAGTTTTCATCTTGCTGCTTCATCTTTATCCTTCATTTTGAGTTTGGCCAGGTTGATTACTATGTGTCTTAGAGGTGTCCTATTTGCTATGAATCTTTCTGGTGTTCAATGACCATCTTGTATGTGGATGTCTGGGTCTCTGGCAATACTAGGGAAGTTTTCCTCAATAAATACCCTGAATAGATTTTCCATACTTTTAGCTCTTTCTTCTCCTCCCTCATGGATATTTATAATTTGTATGTTGGTTCACTTCACATAATTCCATATTTCTCTTAGTGCTTGCTCAGTCTTTTTTATTCTCTTCTCTGCCTCTTTGAATGACTGGGTTCACTTGCGAGCCTTGTCTTCAAGCTCTGAGATTCTTTCTTCTATTTGGTTCAGTCTGTTGTTGAAGATTTCTGCTGTGTTTTGAAGTTCCCTAAATGACTTTCATTTCTTTAAGTTCTATCATATCCTTTTTATGTTGCCTTGTTCTTTAGTGAATTTTTCATTGATTTCCTGAAATATATTTCGGTTTCTTTTTGTTGGTTTTCAACTTTCTCTTCAATTCCATTCATCTTATTTGCCATCCATATTCTGAATTCCATTTCTGTCACTTAAGCAATTTCCTTGTGATTGGAGGCCACTACTGTAGCTCCATTGTGATCTCTTGGGGGTGTCAAACTTGTTTTTTCATGTTTCCAGGGTTCTTTTTGTAGTTTCTTCTCAACTGAATCCTCTTTTCTCAGCTTAGGACTAATAGGTTTGAAGGGTACCTATTCTCCTTTGTTGGGAACTTTCTTGCTTAATTAGATGGCATGCTTTTTTCTACCTCGAAATGTGGTTGTGGCAGGGGAGGGGCGTGTGCACTAAAAGCCTGTAGTGCAGCTATTCTGTTTTGTCCTGTTCACCTGTGATTGTCTCAGTTCAAGCTGGTATTGGATGATCTTCATGCAGGGTGGTGGGTTCTTCCCCAGACTGTTGTAGGAAGTTCAAGTTGAGACCCTTTCCATGAAGGCTAGTGTTGTGAGTATTGCTCTGCCTGAGGTCTCCCTGTAGAGGTGACAGTGGCGAGTGGGTGAGGCAATCTAGGCAGTGGTCATGGGTACTTGGGCTGTGCACATTTGCTTATACCAGATCCAGGTGTAATGGTAGCCCAAGGCTGAGGGGTCCCTGGTAGGGTGTTGGACCTTGGGGCAGTTCCGTTGGCCTAGTGGCAGTGGTGTAGATTGAGGGGTGGGGTCTTGAGCTCCAGATCCAGTGCTGGAATCCCAGGGACATTGTCCCAGGCCTGGTGGGATCTCTGGAGCCACAGGGGCAGAGCCTCAAGCTCTGGCATGAGCACCTCCGAGCCAGAACTGGGGTCTGCAAAAGCAGGGCTTTACAGGCAGTGGACTGTTCTGAACTTGGGCTCAGAGGCAGGTCCACACAGGTGGACTATTCTGCCAGCTTGGGGACCATGGATGCCAAGTCATGTGGGTGATGTCAGTTCCAGCAGCCCAGAGTGTGTGGAGTTCTCCCCACTCCTCCAGGTCCCTCTGAGGCAGTCATCCAAAGCTTCCCAGGTTGAGCTTCTAGTGCCCAAGGCAACCACTCTGCTCAGCTCCCACCACACTGGAGGGCAGGGGTGCTTGGCTTCCAGTCAAAGGATATGGCTCAGGGGAGCATACACTTAGTCCACTCCCTCTGCAGCCTGTTGGGGGTGATGTGAATGCTACTACTGTAGAGCTGAGGCTCATGCAGACCTGGTGCTGTGCACCTGAGAGCTCAGGATGGTGTCAGCTGCAGAAACCAGGGATCAGCAGCCACCAGATCTTATTGTACCTGTTCTCTGGTGCTATGACTCTGCACAGACTCTAGGCAGCTCCCTGGTCAGTCCAGACAGAGTTCTGTGGTAGTGAAGGGAGCCTCCTCATAACTCAGCCACAGTAGCAGTGGGGTGAGTGTGGTGCCCTAGCACTCTATCATCCTAATCTTCCCCGTGTGTAGATGCCTCCACACAGATCCCTTCAATCTTGTCAAATGAATTGCCCCATCATGTTCTCCTTAACTCCCAGTGTCCTGAATCACTTCTCTGAGGTTTCACCTTTTTCCTTCCAATAAGAGCTATCTGTAGGTAGGCATCTGCCTGCAATTTACAATCCTTTTCTTGAGAGCAGTGTGCTCATGGGCTGCTTCTAGTCTGCCATCTCCGGGACTCCCCCATTTATCTTTTGTGTCATATTTTTACTGTACATTTTCTAGGTTTAGATATGTTTTGATACACAAATAATAACTATTGTGTTACAATTGCTTTTAGTATTCAGTACAGTAACATGCTTTACAAGTGTGTATCCTAGGAGCAATAGGCTATACCATATAGTCTAGGTGTGTAGTAGACTATACCATCTAGGTTTGTGTAAGTATACTCTATGATGTTTGCACAATGATGAAATTGCCTAACGAAAGATTTCTCAGAAGGTTGTTACATGTTTCATGTCTGTACTTGGGACTGGCATTAGCAGTCCACTAGGATGGCTAATCAAAGCTTGGTCTCAGTGTATCAATGATGGTCTAGTTAAGAAGACATAAATATTTGAACTTTCCTTATGCACTGTGGAGGAAGGAGTCCATGCTGCAATGGAATTAGATTCCTGATCACATTGGGAATAATGGGTTGTAGGAATGGTAGAACACAGGTGGTGGCACTTAACTATCAGAAACAAATGGAGTACAATTATCACAATAAGCCACATGGGAAGTATGACAACCAGAGTATTTTGGAATGAAGAGAACTGTGGTAGTGGCTAATTGGTAACAGAATCCCTCAAAATGAAATACATGGGAAGCTTACCAAAATACTGCTTATTCTATATATGTGGAAAAATTTTAGATCTGCTGGATAAAAATCTAACTTTAGTTACTACAGTGGTTATTCATAGCCTCTTACCCAGTTCTTAGAGTTAAGATTCTTAATAGACCTGGAATTTCTCTATTGGGGATGTGGTTGGATTCCTTGGAAGAAGTATCCTGCAACACAGGTATATATGGCCAATCATTCCCTAAGCCTTCCCCAGAGGGGCCTTCAGCCATGTATCAAGGTGACTGTGCAGTGGGGAAAGAAACTATACCAGAGTTGTTGATTATCTATTAAATACTGGCTTTGATACACTGGGACAAGAGATCCATTCTGTGGTTGTTTCCATAGCCACAGAATATATATTATAAATAGATATATTTAGTGACTTACAGCACCCCTACCTTGGTTCACTGACCTGAGGGATGAAGTTTCTCATGGTAAGGAGTGGCCAATTAGAAGCTCTTGGAAATTCCCTTCATTCCACATGAAGACAATAAACTAAAGGCAATACCATATCTCTCCAGGAATTGCAGAGATAAGACTAGAGAGAGGCATGGCTGGTAACTTCTAACACATCTCCATTTTACTCTGATTAACTAGTAGAAAAGTAAGATAGGTTGTGGATAATGACAGAAAATTGCTACAAACTTAATCTGTACAAACTGCAGCTGTGGTTGGTGATGATGCCAACCACAGCTGCAGTTTTGAATATGGTATTTTTACTAGGGCAAATTAGCACAGTTCCTGGCCCACTTTATGCAGCTGTTGACTTGGCAAATGCTTCCCCCTCCTATTCCTCTCAGTAATGAAAATCAAAAGTAGCAATGACTGTGTATCTTTATTTGTTCCCAGAGTTATTTTAATTTTCTTGTTCTCTGTAATAATATAGTTTGGAGGGACCTTGACCATCTTGATAACCCACAGAACATCACTCTGTTCCATTAAATTGACAATATTATACTAATTAGATTCAATGATCAGGAAGTAGAAATAAAACTAGATACTTTAGTAAGACACATTCATAGATATGGTAGAAGATAGTTTAGGATCCTGCCATGTAGGTGAAATTTCTATGGATCCAGTTTGAAACATCTTGAGATACCCTTCTAAAAAGAAAGGAAAGTTGCTATACTTTGCACTGCCCACCTTAAAGAAAAAGGCTCGATGCTTGGTGGGCCTGTTTGGATTTTGAAGGCACATACACTACATTTGAGCATGTTTAGTCAGATACCATTTTGGGGAAAGGTACAGAGAAGTCCAGACTATCGGCCAAGCTGTCCTGCTGCTGTGGCCTTATGACTGGTAGAAGAATTACAAGGAAGGGTCTGTGGAAAAGTTTCCAAATGAAGTCTCTGGAAATAACCAATAAAAATATCATATTGCAAACTCTAAAAATTTGGAGTAAGCCCATGTACTTGTCAACCTGAAATAATCAAAAGGGTCAGAATTGAGATTTAAAGAGTTTATTCAAGTAAAAATCTGGGAATGGCCATTTCAGGATGCATAAACTCCAGAGAAATGGTGTCAGTGCTCTGAAGTTAAAAGCTAAATTCTTGTTTATATAGGAAAAAGAAAAAGAAACTTAACAGGATTACATCATTTTCCATACAAGAGTGATTTACCAGTTACAACAAATAAATTAGTTACAGTTTATTTTCTTTTCCATGGGGCTTGTTTTCTTTTCTTTATAGCTAGTTTTCATTTCCTTTCCAATTAAAAAGAATGTATTTAACATTCCATCTTAAGGCAATATGATAGCCATGAAGTCTTTGTGTGAGAAAGGTTAGAGGGAGGTTAATCTATAATGAAAGTCAACATTGGCCAGGGAAGGGGTCTTCTCTGGCTTGGCACCCTACAGGCCATTTATAACACTTTACAAAACAATGCAGGTAAGGGAAAAGGTTTAATCTGTAATCATGGAAACAAAAATTTACAGCTGCCTAGGTTACAGCTGTCTGTCATGTGACTCAGGGCCCATAATTCACATTCCTTTAAGGCTCAAAATAATTAAGAGTTCTAACAGCTTAGATTTTGAATTACTTATTTTCATGCACTCTTTGACTGACCACAGCTCTCTATTTGAAAAGCAGCTCCTAGTTTGCTATTAGGCCCTGGCAGGGACTGAGTTCCTGACTATGGGACATAAGGAGATTATATGACCTGAACTTCCCATCATAAACTGGATGTGTGAACTGATTTAGCGAATCATAAAATGAATATATTCATCAGCATTCTGCTATAAAAATGGAGTGGTATATATAATAAAAGATTGGGCACAGATTTGAAAGGCATCTGCTTGAGCAGGTGATTCAACACTTCATGGTACTTGCTCCCACTATAGCAGCACAAAATGAAATAAGACAGGAATTGGTACCAGAGAAATGGGGTGTTGCTATAACAAGTACCTAGAAATGTGAAAGTGACTTTGGAACTGATTAATGGGTAGAGGCTAGAACAGTTTTGAAGTGAATGCTAGAAAAAGCCCATATTGCCATAAATGGAGCATTAAAGTTGATTCTGGTGAGGGCTCAAAAGAAGAGAGCTGTACAGAGAGCCTCAGTTTTAGAGATTATCTAAGTGGTCATGAACAGAATGCTGGTAGAAATATGGACAGTAAAGACCATTCTGATGAGATCTCAGACAGAAATGAGGAACATCTTATTGGAAACTGGAGGAAAGATCATCCTTATCATAAAGTGGCAAAGAATTTGGCTGAATTGTAACCATACCTGAAGGTTTTATAGAAAGCAGAATTTAAGAGTGATGAACGAGGATATCTGGCAAAAGAAATCTCTAAGCAGAGATTTGTTGAAGCTGCTGCATGGCTTCTCTTAACTGCTTACAGTAAAATGGGAGAAGAAGAAACAATTTAATGATGAAATTTATAATTAAATGGGGAGCAGATTGAAGCTCTGCCTCGAGGGGGGAGGGGGGCATGGGGAATATACGTAACCGTAATATTTGTGCCTCCATAATATGCTGAAATAAAAAAATAAAAATAAATAAATGGGGAGCAGAACACAAAGATTTGGAAAACTCTCAGCCTGGCCATGTAAAGAATAAGAAAGTATGTTTAGGAGAGAAAACCAAAAGAATGGCTGGACTACTGTTTAATAAGGAGATTAGTACACGTAGGAAGAAGCCAGGTGCTATTCATAAAGATAATGGCAGAATGACCCCAAAGACATGTCAGAGATCTTTGAGGCTGCCACACTCATCACTGGCCCAGAGAGCCAGGGCCTTGAGGGCAGAAAGGTTGAAAGAGAAAGAGAGGGGGTGATCAGGACTATGTAGGTAGGGTCTCTGCTCCCTGCATTCTGGTGCAGCACTCTTTATCCACCCCAGCTGTGGTTCATTTGGGTCCAGAAGCAGCTCAGGCCACTGCTCTGGAAGGTGCAGGTGGTGAACTTCAGCAGGACCCATGTGGTACCAATTCTGTAGGGGCACAAAATGCACAGGCTGTGGAGGCAGGCTTCCCCTACTCAGATTTCAAAGAATGTCCTGAACAGCCTCAGGACCATTGCAGAGACTTGCTGCAGTGGTGAAAATGCCACAGAGAATCCCTAATAGGGCAATATTTAGTAGAGCTATGGGGGCAGGGCTGCCCTCAAGACCCCATAACTGTAGAACCAACAGTGTGGAACACCAGCCTGGGAGAACTGCAGGCACTTGACTCTAACCAGGGGTCCTCAAACTTTTTAAACAGGAGGCCAGTTCACTGTCCCTCAGACCGTTGGAGAGTGCCCACTGTGGGCCTGGGACGAGTTGGCTGCTAAGCAGGACAGGCAGCAGCGGCAAAAACATCCGGCGGGCCGGATAAATGTCCTCGGTGGGCCGCATGTGGCCCACGGGCTGTAGTTTGAGGACCCCTGCAACCCATGAGAGCAATGGAGGCTGCACCTAGCAAAGCTGTGGAGGTGGGGGCCCCAGGATCCTTGAGGGCCCTACCCATCCCTAGTATGTTCAAATGGCAGGACATGGAGTCAAAGAAGACTATTCTCAAGCCTTAAGATCTAATGCTATTTAGCCTGCTGGGTTTTGGTCTTACTTGGGACCTCTTATTCCTTCCTCCTTTCCTCTTGCTCCCTTTTGGAATAAGAATGTCTTGCACGCCTGTCCCATCATTGTTTTTTAGGAGCACATAACTTGTTTGATTTAACAGGCTCCCAGCTGGAGGGAAATTTTCTTCAGGATGAATCATGCTTTGAGTCTCACTCATATCTGATGTGTTAGTCCGTTTTGTGTTGCTGTAAGGAATAACTGAGACTAGGTAACTTATAAAGAGAAGAGCTTTATTTGACTTGCGGTTCTGCACACTGTACAAGAATAATCACACTAGCATCTGCTTCTTGTGAGGGCTTCAGGGAGCTTCCAATCAAGGCAGAAGGCGACGGGGAGCAAGCGTGTCACATGGCGAGAGCAGGAGCAAGAGAGAGGAGGTGGTGCCAGGCTCCTTTAAACAACCAGCTCTTGCATGAACTAATAGAGAAAACTCACTCATAACCATGAGGAGGGCACCAAGCCAGTCATAAAGGATCTCCCCTATGACCCAAACACCTCCTACCAGGCCCCACCTCCAGCACTGGGGATCAAATTTCAACATGAGATTTGGAGGGGCCAAACATCCAAGTCATATCATCTGACTTAGATGAGATTCTGGATTTTAGACTTCTGTCTTGATGTTGGAACAAGTTAAGACTTTTGAGGCTATTAGGATGAAATGAATGTATTTGTTTGTAAGAAGGACATGAATTTGAGGAGGCCAGGGGTCGAATGTTATGGTTTGAAGATTTTTGTCCCCTCTAAAACTCATGTGTTGGAAATCCCCAATGTAACAGTGTTGGGCGGTAGGGCCTAATAGGTGGCTAGGTCATGAGGGCTCTACCCTCATGAATGGACTAACACTTCTATA
The DNA here is from genome assembly GCA_008086735.1 of Cheirogaleus medius. NCBI lineage: Eukaryota > Metazoa > Chordata > Mammalia > Primates > Cheirogaleidae > Cheirogaleus > Cheirogaleus medius. Next base: position 5,450,306 of record VBSM01003151.1, on the reverse strand, counting down.
AAAAGGGCTGGTGGGAGTAGGTTCTCTCTCCTGCTCTTTTGCCATGTGAGGACATGGTGTTCCTCCCCTCCAGAGGATATAGCATTCAAAGTGCCATCTTGGAAACAGAGAGTACAGGCCTTGACTTGCTGGGGCTTTGATCTTGGACTTGGCCTACAGAACTATGAGAGAATAACTTTCTGTTCTTTATAAATTACCCACTCTGTGGTATTCTGCTATAGCAACACAAAATGGATGGAGATATTGGTTAAGGGAGGAAAGTGTTATACAGGCCTGATTTAGGCATGGCTCTGAACAATAGGCCACCACCTGCTGGAAGTGGATGGCTACTGCACTGCAAGCTCCTCTGGGTGGTCCTGAAAGACAGTAGAGAAGGAAATTTTCCCCAGTGAACTGAACTTCAGGTGGAGCACCTAGTTGTCCACTTCATGTGGAAAGAGAGATGGCCCGAGGTATGTATTTGCTGGTTAGGGACTTGAAAAGAACACATGTGGACAACTGATGACAGGAGATCTAGGGAAAGATAAACAGAGGGACCTCCTGGAATGAGCACAGAGTGTGAAGATAAGTATGCCCTATTTAAGTGCCCACCAGAGGGCACCTAGTCCAGAGGAGATTTCTCAGTGATCCAGTGAGAAAGATGACCCAGCCTGTGGAAGTCTCTCTCTTCACCCACCAGAGTGCTTGCATGATGGACCCATGAACAGAATAAACATGCAGGCAGGGTTAGAGGTTGAACCTGGGCTCAGCAGCATAAGACTAATTAAGGCTGATTCTAGCTACTACCACTGCTGGGTGTCTGTCTTGCCAATAGCATAAGCCAATATTGAGCTTCTGATATGGCACTATTCCCTGGGAGGACCAGCTGGCTACCTGGTGGCAGGTTGATAGCATCAGACCTCTCCCATTATGAAGGGGATAGTATTTTGTCTTCACAGCGATAGACACGTCTTCCAGTATAGATTTGTCTTTAATGCTCACAGGGTTTCTGCCCAGCCACCATCATTAATAGATTCAGAGAATGATTAATCTGTGCCAGGGTAACCCATTGTGGTGGTAAATTTTATATGTCAACTTAGCTGGGACATGGTGCCCAGATGTTTGGTAAAACATCATTTTGGATGTTTCTGTGAAACTGTCTTTGTGGGTAAGATTAACATTTAAATTGGTGGACTTTGAGTATATCAGATTACTCTCCATGATATGGGTGGGCCTCATCAATCAGTTGAAAGCCTTAATAACACAAGACTGAACTCCCCTGAGCAAGAGGGAATTCTGCTGGCAGATTGTCTTTAGACTTGGACTACAACTCTTCCCTGGGTCTCCAGCCTGCTGGCTTACCCTGCAGATTTTGAACTTGTACCTCCACAGTCACATGAGCCAATTCCTTAAAATAAATCTTTCCCTGTTTATATATACAAATCCTGTTGGTTCTGTTTCTCTAGAGAATCCTGACACCTACCCCACATTGCTTTGACCAGAAATCCACTTTATGACAAAGGAAGTAACAAAGTGGGCTCACACACGTGGAATTCACTGGTCTTACCACATACCCCATTATCTGGAAATAGCTTCCTTGATACAATGTTAATGGCCTGTTGAAGGCTCAGGTATGGCAGCATCTGAGAGACAATACCTTGTGAGGTTGGAGTGTTGTCCTATGGGACCATTTATGCTTAAAAGCAGCAATCCATGGCCAGAATGTATAGGTATGAGAACCAAGAAGTGGAGTTGGGAGTGGCCCTTCTCATAATATACAACATTAAAGAATATTCTCTTTCTATATCTCCAAGCTTGAATGTGGTGTGATTGGAGTCCTAGTGCCTAAGAGAGTAGTGCTTGCACCAGGATACATGGTCATGTTTTCAATTAATTGGGAGCTGAGATATCACCTGGTTATTTTGGACACACCATGCAATGAAACCAACAAGGAGAGGAGGGCTCAGTGTATTGGCTGGGGTGACTGATCCCAATTACTAGGGGAAAATTGGGTTGCTGCTACACAATGGGAGAAAGGAAACTATATTTGGAACCCAGGGGATTCACTGGGTTGTATACTATACCCCTTTGCCCAATAATATTGGTCAAAAGAACAATGGTGCAACCCAATAATATACATACGACCATAATGAATTCATATCCAACTAAGAGTTCATTTTCTCCACCAGTTTAGGAGCCCTATCTAGCTTGGATTCTGGCAGAAGGTAAGGGAATATGAAATGGGTGGTGGAAGAAGGCAGCTTTGATTACTTAAGTAAGTTACAAAACAGCTATTATAGTGGCTATGTTTTATGTTACTTTTTGTAATCCTATTTTTGTCCCCTCTGCCTTATGTGAAGAGCACTAGTGGTGACTGTTGTTTTGGGTTTCAGGTGGGAATACAACTGAATTGACATTACCCTGTGATCACACAGTAGCTGGTGGGTCTTTGTGTGATCCTGTGCTCGGGAAACAAATTCTTCATTTAGATGAAGGACAAAAGTGGACACTGTGGGGCACAAAGGGTGGACTGTGTTAGATATCTACCCCTGGCTCCTCCAGATCCACTCACTACCTTTTTTTTTTTTTTAACTCTGCTCTCATCCCCAAGAGTCTGACCTAATTTATGGATAATACCCACAGGCCCCCTTGTCCTTTAGTTAGTTTATAGTTAGGTTTGTCCATGAGGAACATAGCAGGATGTTATAAAAAGAGAAAAGTGTAAGGTTAGGCTATTTATTACACCTAGCTCCTTTCTTGTAGGGTTACCTAGAGCTGGCTGTGTCCATCACAATTCTTTTCAGAGTGGTCCTTTCTACATGACTTTTTTTGAGTTCTGGTAATCACTCCCTTCCCTCATTCCTTCCAACCTAGAGGTCTTAACATCCCCAGTATACAGTGGTATTTTTTGTGGTTTTGCTACACCCTGCCTACGTCTTTGTAAACAATTCCTTTGTTGAAACCCTTCTTGAATTTTCTTATTTTGAATGTGTCATATGTTTCTTGCTGGAACCCTACTATGGCCCTTCTCCTTGTTTCCTTTCACTCTGTGTTGCCCCTTTCCTCCTCCAATGCCCTTAACTGCAGGTGCTTACTTAGAGTCCATTACTAGGATTTCAACTATTGTCTCTAAGCTGATGAAATCCAAATCTATAGCTGGAGCCCAGTTTTTTCTTCTCAGCTTCAACTTACTCTGCCTTTGCATCTCCCTACTGTACCACTTAAAAGTTACCATTTCCCAAACTGGGATTTGTCCCCTTCTCCTCAACCTGTGAGCTTCCTGCTGTGTCTCTAACTCAGTTCTAAAATATGCCAGGGATAAAGGTCCTCTTCTCATGAGTAAAAGAGTCTATTATACTCAGAGAAAAGACACTTTAAAACACCATTGTTATCGTCATCTGGGTCTAAATCTCAAAATCATATTTGACTCACAACCCTCCCCCACTTCCACCTCCACTGCCATCAAATCTGTTGCTGTTATGTCAATTCTATCTCTTACATGTTTCTTTAATTTGCCCTCTCCTCTCTATTTTAATGGCTATTATACTGTACAGCCTGGTGAGGAAGGGCGTAGGCATTGGCCTCAGTCAGACCTGGGTTTCAATTGTATAGCTGCTACTTAACTTGGTTAAATTCATCCCCTCATTCAGTGAATATTTACTGGGCATCAACTTTGTGCCAGGAACTGTTCTAGTCCCTGAGGATTCAATAATGAACAAGCCTAAGTTCCCAACTTCATGAAGCTTACATTCAAGTGGGGAAGATACATTATAAATACATTAACAAAACAATAAATAAGATAATTTCAGATTATGTCCTCATGAAAACAAAACAGGGTAGTGGGAAAGTAAGTGTCATGGGAGAAGGAAACCTTAGATAGGGTCATCAGTGAAGTATGGTTAGAGAAGAAATGGGGGTCCTGGATGAAGCCCTGGGACATGCCAAGATGTAGAGGTTGGGAAAATAATAGCAAATGTGTTTATGGGACTTACTAAAGTGCCAGGCACCATCCTGAGTGCATGACATACAGTAATACATTTAATCCTTACCAAAACCCTGGAAGATATCATTTTGATCTTTACCACCATTTTACTAATGAGGAAACTGAGGCACAGAGAGGTTAAGTAACTGTCCAAGGTCAGATAGAAAGCAAATAGTAAAACTGGGATTTGGACTTAGGCAATCTTGTTTTGGAAGTCATGTGCTTAACTAGCATGCAGAATACTGTCCCCAAGAGTGGGGAGAGGAGGAAGAGCCAGCAAAAGAGACTGAGAAATAATGTAACCACCATGGTCTTCAGTTTTCTCATCTGTAAAATGGATAGTGACTGGTTCACAGGGTTGTAGTGAAGATTAAATCTTATAATGCTCGCCAAATACATATCACAGTGCCTGTCGAGTAGTAGTCACTTGAATAATGGTAGCTACTATTACTACTTTTTAGACTATTGTAATAGTTTCCTAACTAGTCTACTTGATCGCTCTCTCTCCAGTTACCCTCTCAACCCAAACCAAACAATCGGCTCACACATTCCAGTCTACCTCTGTGTAGTGGTGCCATGGTAACCTTACATACTACTCACCTGCTCAATACCCTTCAATGGTTTCCAATTGCCTACAGCAAGGGTGGCAAACTTTTTCCATAAAAGTCCAGATACTAAATATTCTTAGGCTTTGTGGGCCATATGCTCTCTGTTTCAACTACTCAATTCTGCCACTGTATAACAAAAATGTCCATAGACAATACATAACACATGAGTGTAAAATACATTTACACATGAGTGTAAATGTGGTCCAAAAAAACTTTACTTACAAAAACAGGGCCAGGCTGTATTTATCCCATGGGCCATAGTTTGTCAACTCCTGGTATACATAATTCAGTTTGGCATTCAGGACCCTGTCTACCTCTTCCAGCCTGGCCTCCCACTGCTCCCAATCATACATTCAATACTTCAGCCAAACCAGATGATGCATTGTTCTCTTTGTTTACACTAGTTCTTCTCTCTGACTTGCCCTCCTCTTTAAGCTCTGTTAAAACCCTATCTGTATTGATTATGGTCCTTTTTTAGCAAGTAACAGAACTGACCCTGGCTGTGGTATAGACTGCAGGTGCTCATCAATATCAGTGTTCTCCTCTTCTTTCTGGATGCCCACCTAAATTACATTCCCTAGTCCACCTTGCAGCAAGGTGTGGCCATGTACCTGAATGCTGGGCAATAGAATGTGAACACAGGGATATGTGCTACTACCTTTTAAATAAACCCTCATTTGATTCTTTCAGTTGAATGCAAAGGACTCCTAAGAGCTAGAGGAGGGCAAAGCCAAAGATTGGAAAGAGCCTGGGGCCCTGAGTAATTATGGAACATTGTCGTCCTCCTGCTAACTCATTTTGCATAGGACATGAATGGGAAATAGACTTAAATTTTTAAGCCACTGACATTTAGAAGCGGTTGTATTACTTACCAATACGAATATACTGACTAGCTAAGGAATTTATTTGGAAGGCAATGAGTTAGCTCACAGAAGGAAACACTAAACAACTCAATTTCAGAAAAGATGAAAATCAAGGCATCTTCCAGGATCTAGATAGAGGAAACTAATGGGCTACTTTTCCAGGGCATTACTGGCACTATGAATCAGCTCTGTTTTCTGTCTTTGAATTGCTCAGCTCAAGATTCAAATTCCTAGGAGAATCCAATTGACTTGACTTGGACCTTGTGCCCACCTCTTTCTTGACCAGAGGAGGGCAGGGCATATTGATTGGCAGTGTCCAAATGCTACACACAGTGGGGCAGGGGAGTCTTCCAAAGGGAATAAAATAGCTGGTGCTTGGCATATCCTACACAGCAGCAGTAAACCTTAGGCTTTATGTGGTCCATCTATTGAATTATTAATTTTGGTTATTGTATTTTTCAATTTCAGAATTTCCATTTGATTCTTTCTTATAGATTCTAGCTTTCTGGTAAAATTCTCCATGTTGTCCTTTGTTGTCTTAAATATTTATAGTCTATGTCATATAACTGCAATAATTTGGTCATTATGAGTCTGTTTCTGTTGCCTGATTTTTTTTTCTTCTTGGTGCTGTTTGTTGGTACCTCAGTTAATTTTTTACTGCATGCCAGACTCTGTGCCTGAAAAAGTATATAGACTCTACATGATCTTATGTCCCTCCAGAGAGGATTCACCCTATTATCTGCCAGGTAGCAGAAGGACAAATTATCTTCTTAATCCATTTAGCCACTGAGCTGACTTGAGGCTGGTTTGCAGTGTTTGCTGGACTCAACCTATTTTTAGTTTACCCATTCCTAGGATATGCCTCTCCAGGAGTCCCAAGTGAGAACCAGTTGTAGATATTTCCTAGGGACATTCCTCTTTGAAAAATTCTAAAATTTCTTCCCTCATCTCTGTGAAACCTCCCCAAACGCCACTCTACTTTTTAGCCACTCTACTTGGCTTCTAATCTTTTGCTTTGTGAACTTAATTGGCAGTTCCTGGAGGGGGAAACCTGCGTTGAGTGGTGTCAGGCTCACTTTTCTATGCTTCCTCTCTCTCTCCAGGATCATGGCTGCTTAAATCCTAGCTGGCCTTGGCAGACTTTAAACTCAAACTTTTGCCTCCTGAGTCCTGTGATATTACCTAAGGCTGTATTTAGCTTCTCTGCCTCTTAGGAGCCACTCTCTGCCCAGAGTCTGGACCAAGAATTGACAAATATCCTAAAGGAAAAACAGCATGCAGAAAATTGGGCTTACTTGGATGAGCTTCCCTTCTTTTTGGGTCCTCACCTCTCAAATTCTAGCTCCCCGATGCCTTCAAAAAGGAATTTTTGGGAGGGAGTATTTCACCTGACTTTTCTAGTTGTTCTCAGCAATAGCATTGGTCTGCTACAAGTTAGTCCATCTCAAAAAAGAAGTCCCTGTGTGGTACAATATTTTAGTATGTATTGAGCCATCAAGAATTTTCTTATATGTTTATCTCATTTATGTGGGCCATAACTGGACTGGAAACCAGATGTTTGTAACACTTCAAGTATTTAATGGCTAATGATAATGATGACAACAGTGTGTGTATTGGTCAGGGTTCAGGGCAGAAAATAGAAGCCACTCTAAGTATCATAAGCAGGTTGGAATGCCCCTTACCTCTTTAATTACAAAAATGGAATTATACAACCTGTTTTTAAAAATATGTCATGACATACTTTCAAGTCAATAGATACACAGCCTTTTTTATTTTTGTTTTTTTTTTAGTTTGATCTATAATATTCCATAGTGTGGATATTACATAATGAATTTAACCATCCCCCTATTTGTGGGCATTCAGATTGTCTCCAGGTTGCTTTCACCACTAAAAATAACAGTGCAATAAATGTCTTTGTGATAATAAGTACTAGTGCTTTTATTTCCATGCAATAAATTTTTCCAAGTGAGATTGCTGGGTAAAAGGCAATTTAAAATTTTAAGCTATAATATATACAGTTAGATTACCTTCCAAAAAGTTCATAACAATTTATAGGAAGAAATTTAAAACAGGTAATTGAGTGCTTACAAGATTGCTGGAAGGTCTAAAGGAGTGGAGTAGAGGCTGGAACTATTTTACAAGCATAGTTCCAGAAAAATACAGTACTGAAACCTCAGAGGAACCACTGCCTTTGATGTTACCCCTAGAGCTCTGCCAGAATCAAGAACCTGCCATTTTCACCTCTGTAGCTGCTGCAGCTGTTTCTGAATACCCAAGGAGTTAAACAAAGAGCATCCAACAGCTGTGATCCAACTATTAGAAACCAGATCAAGAAGCTACTGTTTCTTAAGGCCGAATAGTACTCCATGGTATACATATACCACATTTTGTTGA
>VBSM01003151.1:5371284-5442380 GCA_008086735.1 Cheirogaleus medius | reverse complement strand
AAAATAAATAAAAAAAAAAAAGAAGCTACTGTTGCTGCCTTTGCTGGGGTAGCTCCTCAGTTCCTCTTGATAGCTAGGAAGGTAGAAAATGAACACTGCAGAAAAACCTCCCATGTACAGATAGGACTACTCTGTCAGCCCACTTTTACCTGTCAAACTTCACATAAGTGCATCTACTTGGTGGTATCTAATACACACAAAAAATCTTAGCTGCAGGAGATTCCAAGGCAGAAAGGAAGTGGAGTAAACCAATCCATAGTATTAGCACAGTCTATAAGTATTGTATAGTATTACTAATTACCTACTTCTGCATAAGGCTGTGTGAAACACTAATTTTGAGATATTTTCTGCCTACCACTGGACCTTAGAAGCAGGGAAAGAGACAAAGAGATGATTCGCAAAACAGAAAATGCACATGGCTTACAAAATTATGAGAAAAGAATTTTTTTTATTTCAGGATATTCTGAGAGTACAAACATTTTGGTTACATTTTACGTCTTTGCCTCACCCAAGTGAGGGTTAGAGGCTCACCGCTTCCATTAGCTGTGATTCTACCCTCCCAACCCCCCCCAATCCCTGGAGAATATTACTACCATGTGAGCACCATAGTGTTAATCATTCAGTACCAATTTGATGGCGAGTACATGTGGAGCCTATTCTTCCGATCTTGTGCTACCTCACTTTGGAAAATGGGCTCAAGCTCAATCCAGGAAAATATAAGAGGTGCTAGATCACTGTCATTTCTTATTATTGAGTAGTATTCCATTGTATACATATATCAAATTTTAATAATCCACTCATGAATTGACGGGCACTTGGGTTGTTTCCACATCCTTGCAATAGTGAATTGTGCTGCCATAAACATTTGGGTGCAGATGTCTTTATTATAGAATGTCTTTTGCTCTTTTGGGTAGATGCCTAATAGTGCTATTGCTGAATCAAATGGTATTTCTATTTTTAGCTCTTTGAGGTATCTCCAAATTCTGAGAAAAGAATTTTTAAATAACTCACTAGTAATCCTCAAATGGATATTAATATCAAATATCAATTTTTGGCCTATGAAATTGACAAATATATGTTTACGCCAACCCAAAGCTGGTGAAAGGGCAATACAATGAGCAAATTTATTTTATTAACTATCAATGAGAGCATAAATTGGTACCAATATTTTGGAAAGTAATTAGACCATTACGTTAAGCACCACTATTGATATTCATACACTCTGACCCAGTAATTCCACTTCTGGGAATCTATCCTAAAGTAACAATCTCAATAAACTGAAAAGAGGTTTATATTTAAAGATTTACATTGTAGCATCATTTATAGTCAGGAAAAATTGGAAAAAACCTCATTATATAATAATAGAGGAATGGTTGAATACATTTTGGAACATACACAAAATTAAATATTCTCCAGCCATAAAAATAATGCATAAGTGAAATAATGTTGTGATAATAATGTTAGCCAGAGGCTTTTATTTTAATCCATTAAGCACTATAGGCACCATGCCTAAGGCCTATGAAATTTTCAAAGACCTGCAAAGGGCTTTGAAGATTGACATAAGTTATTGGCTTCAAAATATGAAGATAACTGCAAAATCAAATTCCATAAAAGTTAAATAAATGTTGAAAAATGTAATATATCAGTTTTATAGTTCATTACATTTTGTATTCAGAACAATTTCAACACATTGGAAAAATGGTTGGTTAGATTATATTGGCTTGTAAGAATTCTTGAGGATATATAATCTCTCCTAAGAAGTATAACTAATAATAAATTTCAAAAGCAAAACTTTAAAATTACCTAGATTGTTTAACAAAAAATATATTTAACATAGGATATGGGGTGGATACACATCAAAGTATATATAATAAGATGTGAGGTAGGGTCTCGAAAAACAAGAGTGCCATGGGCTTAGCATGGTCTTAAAATGGCCTAGTTAATGGATAGCCCCATGTAGAAGACTCAAACAGGATCCACATCTTTCACCTCCCACAAAAATCAACTCATGGTGGATAACAGACTTAAACCTAAGGCGTGAAACTATAAGAATTCTAGAGGAAAACGTTGGAAATATTCTTCTAGACATTGGCCTAGGGAAAGAATTTATGAAGAAGACCCCAAAGGCAATCAAAATAAATAACAAAAATAAATAAATGGGACCTGATCAAATTAAAAAGCTTCTGCACAGCCAAAGAAACTATCACGAGAGCAGACAACCTACACAATGGGAGAAAATACTCACATGCTACATATCTGATAAAGGGCTGATAACTAGAATCTATATAGAACTTAGGAAAATCAGCAAGAAAAAATCAAACAACCCTATCAAAAAGTGGGCAAAGGACATGAACAGAAACTTTTCAGAAGAAGACAGAATAATGGCCGACAAACATATGAAAAAATGCTCAACATCTCTAATCATCAGGGAAATGCAAATCAAAATCACAATGAGATATCACTTATCTCCAGTGAGAATGGCCTTTATCAAAAAGTCCCAAAACAATAAATGTTGGTGTGGATGCAGAGAGATAGGAACATTCCTACACTGCGGGTGGGACTGCAAACTAATATAACCTCTGTGGAAAGCAATATGGAGATACCTCAAAAGATACAAGTAGATCTACCATTTGATCCATCAATCCCATTACTGGGCATCTACCCAAAAGAACAAAAGACATTCTATAGCAAAGACATTTACACTTGAATGTTTATAGCAGCACAATTCACAATTGCAAAGTTGTGGAAACAACCCAGGTGCCCATCAATCCGTAAGTGGATTAATAAAATGTGGTATATGTATACCATGGAGTTCTATTTAGCTATAAGAAACAATGGTGATCTAGCACCTCTTGTATTTTCCTGGATAGAGCTGGAAGCCATTCTACTAAGTGATGTATCCCAAGCATAGAAAAATAAGCACCACAAGTACTCACCATCAAATTGGTTTCACTGATCAACACCTAAGTGCACATATAGGAATAACATTTATTGGGCATCGGGCAGATGGGAGGGGGGAGGGGGTGGGCATTGGGTATATACATACATAATGAATGCGATGCACACCATCTGGGGGATGCACACGCTTGACTCTGACTCGGTGGCGGGGGACAAGGGCAATATATATAACCTAAACATTTGTACCCCCATAATATGCTGAAATAAAAAAAAGTGAAAAAAAAGGTCTAGTTAAGAAATGCCATGTTTTGAGTGCTCATCGTATGCTAGACATTTAATTTGCATTGTCCTTTTTAATCCCCACAACAGCACTGGGATGTAGTTCAGTTTGTCATTCGAGGAAGCCCAGGCTTTAGGGAACTTAAGCAACTAACACCAGGTCACACAGCTAGAAAGGTAGAGTTGAGGTTTGAAGGCAGGTGAGTTTGACTCCAAATCCTGTATCCTTAATGAGCTGTTTTAATGTCCAATTAAAAAAAAAGTTTTCAGAATTGTATACCTGGTTTGATTATAATTTTGAAAAAAATACAATAGTCAATGAAAACAAAATGTTTTTCTGCTTTTTACTTTTCTGTATTTTCTAAAATATTTTTACAACGATTGTGAAACACTTGTATTAATTTTTTTTAAAAAATTGATCTTAGAGGAGTTTGATGATAATGGTATAATAGTGACATCCTATGGCTATGTGGGATCATTACAATCTTGACTTTAATTTCAGTCTGGGAGCTGACTCCTAGAGGGCAGCACTGAACTTTATTCCAGTCAAGTTTTCTGGGCTGAATATGGCAGAAAGCTGGGTCAGGATTCCACCCATCCACACAAAACTGGAGAAAAACAAAGCCATTTATAATGTCACAAATACATACATACATATATATGTAAACAAAATTATATATATGTGTGTATAGATATATATATAATTTTGTTTACAAAATATATATATATACACACACACACATACACATACAAAATACCCTTAAATACTTCTTTGCATCCCAATGCAAAGTTATTACCTGCCAGGCCCTGAACCATGCTGCCTGAATTGAAGTCATGGCTCCACCACTTACCAGCTGTGTGACCTTGACAAAGGCGCATAACCTCTCTGGGTGTTATCTTTTTCTCTATCTGCAAAGTGAGGATAAGAATTGTCCCTACCTATTAGGGTTGCTGTGAGAAATAAATGAAATAATACACTTATAGTGCCAGTTGAGAGGAGATGCTCAATAACTGGAAATTATTATATGGCCTTTTGCCCAAAGCTATCCTACTTTTAAGAACCAATATATATCTTGTTGAGCATTATAAGCACTAGAGAGAGAGAGCTTTGCTATTACTACTGAATTCACAAAAGAACTTTCAGTCTGGTAGGGTTATATGAAACAATTAAAGGAAGGTTGAGAATCACAGTTCAGAGCCCTCATTGGAATCAGGCAAAATGTGGAAGTTTGTGTAACATCCTTTCTTGTAGTTTTCCTTTCTTACTCTCACTCGTCTCTGCCTACCTTTCTTGCTCCCCAGGTTTTCACATGCAAGGAGCTACTTGTACAAACCTTGTTCTGGATGATTAACTAGGAATACACCATGCTGAACCTATTTTTATAGCCCATGCCCTAGCCCTGCCCTGTGTCTCAGTCTCAAAAGGAATCCAAAGATCCATGCTAATGTCACGTAAGGCCTTTGCAACTTTCCAACGATGTGTGTAATTGGGGGTTCCCAGTAGCGGTAGCGCTTAGCAGGAAAAAAAATCATTAAATGTAAAGGGATCACATTTTTGTCTTTGCAGTTGAAGTTAAGAAGGAAGCTAGAGTGATGTGTGACTTTACAGTTTTGTGGAGGGAGAAGGTGCCATTTCGAATCCTTTCATTCCATGGCACCGAGTTCTGTAAATTGTTAGGCTTTGATATTGAGAATGTAGAGCAAGAAATGACATGAGTTTCAACAAAATCTAGTAAGATCCAATGAACATTCTGGTGCTATAGATCAATGAGAACACTGAGGGGAAATACTCAGATAATGCAGCTGATGTTTCTGACATAGCAGTTTTAAAAGGTCTGTAGGAATGATCCCTAAGTTTGTATTCATGAATGGATTTGAAGTATCTGCATATTTTTAGGCTCATGAGGACCCCAAATAGCTTTGCATTTCTGTTCTAAAATCATCATTAATTACGGGTGCCCCTTAAACAACATGGGTTTGAACTGAGTGGGCCCACTTGTATGCAGATTTTCTTTCACCTCTGCCACCCCTGAGACAGCAAGACCAACTCATCTTCTTTCTCCTCCTCCTCCTCAGCCTACTCAATATGAAGGCACAAGGATGAAGACCTTAATGATGACCTACTTCCATTTCAGGAACAGTAAATACACTTTCTCTTCCTTATGATTTTCTTAATAACATTTGCTTGTTTCTAGCTTATTTTATTTTAATAAGACAGTATATAAAACATAGAACATATAAAATATGTGTTAATCGACTATGTTATCAGTAAAGCTTCCAGCCAAAAGTAAGCTATTAGTAGGTAGGTTTTAGGGAAGTCAAAAGTTATATAAGAATTTTCAACTGTGCGGGGTATCAGTGCCCCTAACCCTAGTGTTGTTCAAGGGTCAATTGTATACTGTAACTGAAACTTAGAGAACCAATGGGAATTGTTGAGTGTATGGACAAATCTAATGAATCCCACCCCGTGATTTCTTTTAAGAGACAGTGGTTAAAAGCCTTGACTTTTAAGCTAGACCACTTATTTTCATAGTCTGGCTGTCCCACATAGTAGCTGTATGCTCTTGGGCAAGTTGTCCAATCTTCCTCTGCCTCAGTTTTCCTCATCTATAAAATGTAGATGCTAATAATACCTACCCCACAGCACTGTTGTGATGATTCCATAAATTAGTACGTGCAAAGCCCATAGAGCAGTGCCTAGCACATAGTAAATCCTCAATAATTGTTAGCTATTACTAATAATACAGAGAGAGACAAGTGTTTGTGGAAACAAATTCACTTTAGAAGTTTTGTTTGTATGCTAACTTCCAGCTTCTCCTACTTATAAATTTGGAATCTCAGGTCTGTCTATTCAGGATTTTGGAACATTCTTTTAATGATGGTCCCTTGAGCATCCTAGTATTCATCAGAGCCTTCTTGTGAAATACCTGCAGGGGTCACTCGTGGCACCAGGCACGAGTAGGTAGGTAGTAGTAGGTAGGCTAGGAGGCCCTTATTTGCACCAGTATTTCCACCAGGTCACCTGAAATTCTACAATTAGGGATTTTTTTTCTTTACTAGTTATTGCATTTTCCGAGAGACCCTGTTAAAGTGTAAGTAGCCTTTAGAGGGATAGCCCAAGGGGTGCATTAGTGGAATGTATCAAGGATAAGCATGGGCTTTGTTGAAGCCAAATAACCTTGAGCTTGAATTCTGACTTTACCACTTATAGAATCAAGACCGTCTGAGTTCAAATTCTGGCTCTATTGACTAGTGACTGTGTGACTTTTGGTAAGTTACTTTAACTTCTCTGGACATCTGGAAATTCAAATAGTATCTATGGCCACAAAATGTTATTAAGTCACTGTGAGGATCACAGGAGATCAGGCTTTCAAAAATACCTGTTATATCATCAGCACTCAATAAATATTATTATTGCCTAATTTATCTCAGTCTTGGTATCCTCATTTACAAAATGGGAAGAATAATATCTACCTTCATTGTTGTTATGAATATAAAGTGAGATAATATACAAAGAAAAATACCTGCCTTACTGAAATAAAAAGACAGATACAAGTGTTGACAAGGACGTGGAGAAACAAGAACCCTCATATATTGCTGGTAGGAATATAAAATGATGCAGATACTTTGGAAAACAGTTTGTAAGTTCTAAAAGTGTTAAACATAGAGTTATCACATGACCAAGCAGTTTCCTAGGTAGATACTTAAGAGAAATGAAAACAATATGTCCATATAAAAACTTTTACACAAAGTTAATAGGAGCATTATTCATAATAGCCAAAAAAGTGGAAACACCACCAATGTCCATCAACTGATACATAGGTAAACAAAAGTGGCATCTTCAATAAAGTAGACTATTATTTGTCTATAAAAAGGAATGACATTCTGATTCATGCTACAGTATGGATGAACCTTGAAGCCAGTATGCTAAGTGAAAGAAGCCAGTCACAAAAGACCACATATTGTATGATTCTATTTATATGAAATGTCCAGAATAGAAAAGTCCGTAGAGACAGAGAGCAGATTAGTGGTTGCCTGGGGCTGGGAGGAGGGGAGGAATGGGGAGTGACTTTTAAACAAGTACAGAATTTCTTGTGAGGATAACAAAATTGTCCTGGAACTGGAAAATGATATAGGTTGCACAATCTTGTGAATATACTTTTAATAAAGTCGCTAAATTGTACATGCAAAACGGATGAATTTTATGGTAGGTGAAATATATCTCCATAAAGCTGTTATTAAAAAATGTGTCCATCATATAGTAACCCTTATTTAATAGAAGTCATTTTTAGCCGTTAAAACCTCAATTCTTACCTTGGGAATTCAGAACAGGGCCCTGAGTAGGCAGGGACTGATAAAGGCAAAGGGGTAGATCTAAAGTATGGGGGTGGTGTCAGTGTGTGCATGCAGAGGTGTGGGGGAATGGAGGGGTCTCTCTTGGAAGGAAAGTCAGCGAAGGCAATTAAGGGGGATAGAAGAAGGAGGCAAACATTACCTACTTTGAGTTTTGCAGGGAGCCAGCCTGAATCATATGAAAGATGGACTGGTATCATATCCTAGGCTGGAATCACGGCTGATGAAAGTTCTGGCATTTAGAGCTGTCCTGGAGAAAAAGTGATTTGTGGTTATTAGACAGAAGAGAAAAAGGAAAAACACAGAGGCAAAACCCAAGGATATGTAAGTCTGACTTTGAAAGGTAGAAGAAGGCAGTAGTCTGTGGACAAATTTATCTAGAGGATTCTAATTGTTTGCTAATCTCTGGGTCATTGCATTTAGGTCAGCACGAACTCTGCTACAGGTGGGATCAATTTAAAGGATTAGAAGTGTCATTTTAAATCCTAATCCAGGTCTTGGTCTGGGGATGCTGAAGAGTGATTGAAAAAACGTTTACTATCGCTCTCAATTATTTACCCCATTAATGGAATTTATCAACAGATTAGAGTCCTTGGCAGGATTATGAACACATAAAGGATGCATGGAAATGGACACACTGAGGTAGCCATGCCAGAAATTTGCATGCGCAGGCGGGAAATTGAAGACATTTGAGCGGTGAATTACATGGTAAGTTGACAGCTCTTGTTTATAAAAAAGATTGTAATGGGGAAAAATACAGCCCACTTGTGAGCTCAGACTCTGACTGAGTTACATTAGTTTTGCTGCAATATGTAGTAAAAAAAAATGAATGAAAGAGAGGAAGAAAGAAGGAAAGGAGGGGGAAAGAGCCTTCAAAACATTTTAAGTCAAGATTCGGGCTCAAAGTCTCATCCAAGCTTTCATTGAGTTTCTATCATGATTCTTTTTTATTTCTTCCTGGTGTTGTCTTGTATCAGCTGTTAACTTGATTCAGGCTGTAACTGCAGAGATCAATCAATCATTCACTGAAGTCCTCAACTTGGCAAGCTAGGATGAGGAACCACTTCTACCCTCAGAACTATTTGTCATAGTCTTTCTTTGTACATGTTTAAAGAACAGTCATTTTCCTTGTGAAATCAGGCTTCCCACCAGATCGTGAAAGCTACCTGAAATGAAATGATGCATGCCTATGCTCTAGCCGCTTTCCATAGAAGCCTGATCCCACGCAGGTGTTAGTACCTGAGTTACCTAGGCAACGACGGCCCCAGAACAACTGCGGGTCAGTAGTAGTCTATTTCCAAAATTTCATACCTTCAAACTTTGTTTTAGTTATGCCCACATTTCCCTCTAACCTCAGGGAAGCCTTCAGCTGGCTTGTTTTGAAGACAATGGAGAACGTGTTTTATACAAGAGCTCTGTAATTTTTTCTTTAAACCCAAATTGACAGGTGAAGGCTTAGGGCATTCTCCCTCCTTCCTTCCCTCCCTTTTCTACCTTCCTTGCTTCTTCCTTGTTTTCCTTCTTTTTTTTTTTTTTTAAAGAATACGTTTCTTTCTGTAAAGTCTTGAGTTGGGAGATCAAGACTAAATCCTACAGCAACATAGAACTTTCTGGTTCTCCAGGGAGTTCTAACAGAGTTAGAAATACCACCTAATGCATGACATAGATACCAGAAAGAATGTAAGGGCAGACCTTCAGCTTTGGGGTTATCTTGCAGTTAACAAAGAGAAAAGAGCAACAACAAGTAAGAACAAATGGTAAGGGACATTTTCTGACATGTGGCTTGAGGAAGGACCCATGCTGTAAATGCATAACCTTGAGAAATGCTAAGAAAAAAAGCCAACTTTTTAGAATGTGGGATGGGGCAGGCATTGTGCTTAAGAGGAATAACCTGAATTGTATTAGGTCATTAAATATGAAATGTCTGATTTCGGATCAAAAGTGCAGTTTATTATATCTCCAACAAGAAGCAGTATAATTATCCAAAGTATGCACCTAAACTATCAACACAGTTTTGCCATCTTAAGGGTAGCTTGTTTATGCCAGCAGTGAAGAAGCCTGGAGAGCGAGTGGCGATGAAATCACAAAAGGCGTTTTCCACAGCTTGTTGACAATTGAATATTTTTCCTTGCAAGAAGTGGTCCAAAGCCTGGAAGAAGTGGTAGTCAGTTAGTGCAAGGTCTGGTGAATACGGTGGATGACAGAGAGTTTCCAAGTCCAGTCTCTGTAGTTTGAGCAGCATTGTTTTTGCGACATGTGGTCTTGCAAGAGGATTAGCCTGTCTCTATTGACCAATCTCAGCTGTTTAATCAGAAGCATCCTCATCATTTCATCCAACTGGTCACAGTAGACATCTGCTGTAATGGATTGATCAGATTTCATGAAGCTGTAGTGGATAATAACAGTGCTGGACCACCAAATAGACACCGTTAGCTTTTTTTTGATGAATATTTGATTTCGGACAGTGTTTTGGCACTTCATCTTTATCCAACCATTGTGCTGAATGCTTGCAATTGTCAAAAAGAATCTATTTTTCATCACACTTAACAATACGGTGTAGAAATGGTTCGCTTTTTTGTCGTGACAGCAAAGAAAGGCAAGCTTCGAGACAATTTCTCTATGCTCATTTAATTCATGCAGTACCTATCTGTCCAGCTTCTTTACCTTGCCAATTTGTTTCAAATGGTCCAACATTGTTGGAATAGTAACATCAAACCTTGCTGCTAATTCATGCGTAGGTTGAGATGGATTCGCTTCCACTATAGCTTTCAGCTCATCATAATCCACCTTGGTCTCAGGTCACCCACATGGCTCACCTTCAAAATTAAAATCACCAGAACAGAACTTCTCAAACCATCAATGTACTGTGCATTCATTAGCCACATCCTTCCCAAACGCTTTGATGATATTTCAAGCTGTCTGCACTGCATTGGTTGCACGATGGAACTCATATTCATAACTAACACGAATTTTTGACTTATCCATGGTTTCACAAAAATTGCTCTAAAATAAAATGAGGGATAATCGCAAGGCAAAACACAAGTTTGAAATAATGAGTATGTACCTTCACAATAGAATAAAAAAAACAAGAAGTGTCAAAGTGAAATGTTAGAGATAGCAACTGTCAAACTTTGTACTTAAGGACATAGGACATTTCATACTTAATAACTGAATACCATAAAAATGCTAGCCTTATAGCTAGAATAGACAGCTGATCACTCCCTTTACCTACCTGTAACCAATGCTTGTAATTGAAATGATAATATTAGAGATCACTTTTTTGGCATAAACTTCTCCTCGCCCCCTATTAGAAAATAAACACCATTGATTGGGGAGGAGTAAAGTATCAAATATTATCATTCATTTACATATCAGTGCAAATTATTTAAAGATTTTTTTCTCTAGAGTAGTTTTTCTCTCCATTAATGGAGAGGGCAGAGAGAGCTGGGCTAGAAGTTTGAAGACAAACTTTACCTATTGGATAATTCTGCCAAAGGTGGGTCCTGACCCAGGCCTAAAATAGAGTCTTTTAAAGAACATAGTAATATAAAGTATTTGATTTGTGCCCCATGGTTCCTATTCACTATTCATTCAACAAATATTTGTTGAGCACCTATTATGTGTCAGGTACTGTGCAGGGCACTGGAGATATGATGGTGAGCAAAAGCATGCAGGAAACTTACAAACATGGCCTTACATATGAACCATGTTGGTGGACATTATTGCTCTGTCCCTCAAGAGATACATGATTGCTTTATTTGGTGAGATTTTTTTGACCAGGCTTCTATACTCTCATATATACTCTCATACAATATATATATTGTAGTTACAGTCCTAGCACAGACAAGGTTCTCAATGTGTGTTTGTTAATAATGATGATAAGATAATCAATGGTTTTGGGAACCGTGTTGTAGGGGAGAGGGGTCTTCACATTGTAAATGCTTGATAGAAGATTCCAGTCCAAAATAAAAAATGATCAGGAAGTGGATCTGCCAGATAGAAGTACGTGCAAACCACTTGGGGGAATCCAATTCCAGCAAAAAGCTAATTAGAGCAGCGAAGGCTAGAGAATGTTGAATGAACTGAGAAACCAGTTTAACAGTGCAGACATTTAGAAAACTAAGTGCCTGGATGAAGTACAGAATCCCAGGATCAATGTACATCAGAGAAGAAAGAGACTTGCAGCTCCTCTAGTCCAGCTGAGGGAGGAAAAAAGAGAGACCAAGAGGGGAGAACAATTTGTCCAAGGTCATGTGGGGAGTTAGTGGCAGGACTGGGTCCAGGACGCTGGCCTTCTGATTTCCAATGCAGTCCTTTTTCCAAACAACAAGCAAGAACCAGTATTTACTGAAAGACAACTGCGTGCTGCACATTCTAATTTGCTTAATCCTTTATCTCAAAAGTATTAAATTAAATTTACTCCCATTTGCAAACTAGGGAGTTGAGAATCGGAGCTAATATGCCAAAGGGTGTACTCCTGAGACTTCCATTCTGGTACTAGCTTCGTATAGAATAAAATGTGACTGGTGCTTCCCACCCCCAAGATGTGCAACAGTGTGCCCTGAATACACAGTCCCAGGGCTGGGCTTAAACACTAGTGGTAAATTTTTTCTGGTTGGATAATGAATTTCTGGTCACTCCTCCCAATTTACTTTGCCCCTCTCCCACTTTATCTAACTTAGTCTTTCATGGGCGACTAGGATTTCCTTAAACCACAAATGAATCATTCAAACTCAACTGGAGTAGCATAGAAGTTATATTAATTGTGGTGTCTTTCACTTCATACATTAGGGGCTGTCTACGGGTATTCTAGTACTAGTGCTCAATCGACTAATATGCAAATCCCCAGTCTACCTGGCTGTGCAGCCCACAGGCAAGTTACTTATCCTTTCTGAACCTCAGTTTTATCATCTGTGAATAATGGTGATAATACCTACTTCAGAGGGCTGTGATGAGTTTTTTTTAATTCATTTTTTAAAAGAAGGTAATACATGCAAAGAGTGTAGCCTAGTGTTTGACACCTAGCAAGGACTCAGTAAATCTTAGCCTTTGTCAATCCAAGTGCTAATTTCTGGATTAAACATCCAGCTTCTGGGAAAAAACACCCATCAAATTGGTGGATTTGTGGGAGAAGAGGCAGCTGCTTGGCTTCTTTGCCCTGTCGCTGTGAGTAGGGCTCTGTTCCCCATATAGAGCTGTCCACACTGCTGCCCACTCCTAGTGGCTGAAAGAGTGAGGTCCTATAAGGACAGAGAGATCATACAGCTCAATATCCTTGTTACAATACAGACCAGAAATAGGGACTTCTCCCATACTATTCGAGAGAAGGGGTTTCTCCTAGAGTGTACTGGCTCTCAAATTTTCATGAAAGAGCAAATATTGAGGGTAGGAGAAGGTGGGAAGAGAATTATGTGGCTTTTGACCAGAGCTCAGCTTGTAGTACTGAGTTGGAAGCTCTTTGAAGGCTGAAGATGAAGCTCACATTTCATCTATCCTATATCTTACTCTCATACCTTCAATATAGTCAGTGCACAGAATAGATCTATTTGCAGGGAGAGAGGCTGGACTAGATTGTCTTTGAAGGTCTAGAATAAATTTGAAGTTCTTATGCATATAATCAGCCCAGAGCCATCTTTTCACTACCCCTAAAGCAAAGTTAGAAATCTCATTGCCCCGCGCCCCCACCCGCCTCATCATAGCCCACACAACCCTCAGCCCCTGGCTCATGTTGCTTTGTGAGATGTTTCCTCCCCCATGTCTTTCTTGACTTTCATTTAAACAGGCTTTCACCTGTTTACGAACATTGGGGCATACTATTGTGGTGAGTCTTTAAGATCCACTAACTAGATATGCTTCAGATTGGTCTCTTGAGGAGTCAGGGTTTCTCATAAAATTGGAGTAAGAATCAAAGATAATAACCAACAGAGCTGGCACAGGTAGAATTGTTGCTGGCAATAAACATCCAGTTGGGCCTGACCAGTGCACACCAATGCTGATTATCAGCCCTGAAGAGAGCCATCCCATTATTTTGATCTTTAATTAGAATTAAGGATATACTAAGGATTTTCCTCATTAACATCTCTCCCAGGCAACTAATTCTTTTCATTATGTCTAGAGAGGTTATTCCTGACCTTGGGCCAACTTTAATGTGTTATTCATTCATTTCACAAACATTCATCTGATATCTACTGTGTGTTGGACACTTGGCTGGGCAATAGTGCTATAAGTAGGACTTCTAGTAGCTCCCAGTCTGGTGGGCTCTGTTCTCCACAGAGAGTTGTCCTCACTATTGATCACTCCTTGTGGTTGAAAGTATGAAGTCCTGCAAGTACAGAAATATCAAACAGTTCCCTATCCTTGTCACAACATGGACCAGAAATAGAGAAGAATCAGAGTGATACTTTCTCTAATGAGCATAAGTATGAGGTATAGATGGAGAAACAGTGAACTCAACCTGAGGGTATTAACTAATGCTGCACAGAGTAGAGAACACTTCAATTGGGTCTTGAAGGTAGAGTTCTTCAGAAGAACCCAGAAAGGGAGCGTGGGAAGAGAGAGAAAGGAGGACATTCCAGGCAGAGGGTATGACATTTTCCAAATCCTAGGCTTGACAGATGATGTGACGGAACTAAGAGAAATTCACTATAGTATACAGTGGGAGATGGGGTTATAGACAAGGTAAGGGCCAGACCGAGAAAGGCTTTTCATATATCATCTTAAAAGGGTTCTCTACACTTGCTAACTGTACTTCATTAATTCCCACTTATTTTTTACTCATTGTGGTCCTTCAACTTTGCAGCCTTACTTTCTGAATCCAAATCCAAAGGACACATTTCTATCTTTAGCTTATGTGACTTCTCAGCAGAGTTTGACACCAATAAACACTTTCCATCCTCAAAGTTTCATATTCCCTGAAGATACCATTATCTCCTGGGTTTTGCTATTTTCTGGACCTCCTTTCTCTCTGACTTTTAAGCGTTGCAGGTTCTCAGGGTTTTGTCCTTTGTCTTCTTTCTTTACTCCACAATTCTCCTATATATAAATATATATATTTATCTCTGGGTCTTTCTGCATGTTGTTCCTTCTGCTGCTTGGAAGGCTTTTAGCCCCAACCTCCCATGCAACCCCATTCACTTGGCTAACTTCTTCTTTTTTTCCCACAATACTCAACCCAGAGAGACCTCCCTCTTCCTCCTCTCCTCCCCTGAAATCTGGGTTTAGGTGATCCTCTCTGTCTTCCTCTGTCTGAGCTACCTCAATCATAGTACTTTTTACTGTGCATTGCCATTATATGTTTACAGCTGTCTTTCTCCAAGACAGCTATATGGGGGAGAAAAAAATGGACATATTTAGAACTATAATAATAATAATAACATGACTAATATAGTGCTAATGACATGCCAGGTCCTGTGATAAGCACTTGCTATATGTTAACCCACGTAATTTTCACAACATTGTAAGGTGAGCAGCTACTACTGAAGTTGAATTAATAGGACCTGGTGATGGATTGAATGATAGGGCAGAGAAGAAGGGGTCTCAGTGATTCCCAGGTTTCTGACTTAAGCAAGTGGGCAAATAGTGGATAGAGGTGTTGAGATAAGGAGTACAGGAAGAGGAGGTGTTTTATCAGGTAGGGGGAAAGGAACTTCCAGTTTGGGGACTGCCATTCCTTTGCCATTCTTTCATAACTGATATTTCCGGAAGCTTCAGAAATAATGTGGGTAACAAACCTTTTCCTCTGATTGACAGGCATTTGGAAACGCCACTGCCCATCTTGGGAGAGCAGAATAACCCTCCAATATCTCATCATTAGCTTGCTGGAAGCAGGAGGGCTATGTTCCTGGGACCCTGGCCTTTTTCTCAACTTATGCTCTTGCTTGCGGCTCCCAGCAGACTGCCAGGACACTATGGCCTTGCATCCTCCAAGCTCCTGTGGTGCTTGTGTCTCCTGGCCCTCCCGTCCCTCCTGCAGCAGGTGTGGGCACTCCCCTACAAGATAGGGGTGGTGGGCCCTTGGGTTTGTGATCCCTTATTCTCAAAGGCCCTGCCTGAGGTTGCTGCTCGATTAGCCATTGAGAGAATTAACCGGGACCCATCTTTGGACCTGGGTTACTCTTTTGAATACGTGATTCTCAACGAAGACTGCCAGACTTCGAAGGCCCTCTCCAGTTTCATTTCCCACCACCAGATGGCCTCAGGATTTATTGGACCTACCAACCCCGGCTACTGTGAGGCAGCCTCGCTACTGGGAAACAGCTCGGACAAAGGGATTTTCTCTTGGGCTTGTGTGAATTATGAGTTAGACAATAAAAATAGCTACCCGACCTTTTCTCGGACACTCCCTTCTCCCATCCGGGTGCTTGTAACTGTCATGAAATATTTCCAGTGGGCTCATGCTGGAGTCATTTCTTCAGATGAAGACATTTGGGTGCACACAGCCAGTCGAGTCGCAAGTGCTCTTCGGAGCCATGGCCTACCTGTAGGGGTCGTCCTGACCACAGGACAAGACAGCCAAAGCATTCGGAAAGCTCTCCAGCAGATTCGCCAGGCAGACCGAATTCGCAGTAAGTGCTTTCTCCCAGCTGAGATTTAAATGTGGCTCCAGCGAAAGATATTACAATCTCCAAAAGGTTTCCTACCCTCACACCCTAGGATAGCACATTCCTTCCCAGATCTTTATGCGTCTGCCCTTTTTCACTCACACGCAGACCCCGGGACTGTCCTGCTTCGACAGAGCCTATTTTATGGACTGAATAAAGGTACAAAGAACTCTCTGGTTCAAATGCCCTTGGACGCCAGTGCCTGCTCTCAGCACCTAGGTGTGGAAAAAATGGCATTGAGAACACTGTGGCCACACACTCTCTCTGCCCTTAGGACCCTGGTAGTTTCAGACCCGCCAAAGTGGGTGGGGATCTTCTTAGGACTTCACTTTTGTTTGTTCTAGTCACTGAGGAGAGGTTTACCATGTACTCCCTTATGGGTACTTTCTTTCCTAGGTGCCCAATGCCCTTGTGGGGCACTTAGAACCTTTCTTCTTCGGACTCCAACGTGACCATCCCTGCCCCTCCTCACAAAGCAGGGCTTTTTTTTTTTTTTCTACAACACACCACTAGTTGATATGGAGGGCACCTAGCTGATAAATGGAAACATCTTAAAATGAAAAGACTGCCTAAATTTCAACATGTTTCCCCTTCCAAGGGAAGCTTTATGTTCAAAGATGATTCTTACAGAAACTATGGACAAAATGCAAAGCAAAGGACTTGAGTCACTGAAGCCACCATCCCCAAGGCGAGTGGGGTGGATTTTGGGGGAAAAGGGGCCCCTTCCTGCTCCTCTTGAATCAGGTCTCTTTTACTTATACTTAGGGCAAGCCCTTGTGACACCTCGTTTAGATTTTTTTTTTCTATTCCAATTTTTAAATCTCCGCTTTGCCTTCCTCTGGAAGTGGCAGTGATTTGTGAGAACACTGCTCATTCCCCGTTGCAGTCACTCCATCACTTTAGGATGGATAGCTCCAGAAACTACTTGTCAAACTGATTACTGCTAGGATTAGTCCTGGTCCCAGTCATTTCCTTAACATAACAATGGGCTTGTTAGAGAATAGTCCAGCTTAGGCCTGGCCTTTAACCAGAAGCCCATTTTCAGTTTCAAGTGTCTCCAATATTGGACCTTAATTATGATCATTATGGAAGGATGAGGGCAAGAGGAGTTTTTAATTCCACAATGACGGTAGTCTGCTTCCAGCTTCAGTTTATAAGATCCTGTAATGTTAAGCAATCAGTGTAGCTCTGATTACTTCATAATAGAGCTTGATATTTTCAGAGTAGAGCTCAGAATTATTTTTAAAGATATAAAACCATTTCCAGGGAAGAACCATGCCAGAAACAGGCTAACATATTTAGTGTCATAACTTTATAATATGTTACAAATCTTCGTGAAGCCTAGTGTCTCCTGCAAGTTTACATTCCATGAGTGTTTCACATCCCACCCATTCTAAATAGTATACTTTGAAATGACATTTTGGCCTCTACCATGAAATGTTAAATAAATCCAGGTTGTGAAAGCTCTTTGGGCTGTCATACTGAGAAGAATTAGGATTGAGTGCTCACCACCCACAACCCCTTTGAGGCAGGGAGGTAGCAAATGTACATATTATTACCATTAGAGATTCATTCCTTTAGGTCAAGGGTTCTCACTCTGGCTGCACTGGAACTACCTGGACATCTTGTCAAGATGACTAGCGCCAGAGTGCCACCTCCAGAGATTCTGATTGAATTGGTCTGTGGTGGGGCCTCGGCAAATGTATTTAATATTTTAAATAGCTTCCTAGGAGCTTGTAAAGTACAGCCAGAGTTGAGAACTACTGCTTTAACATAATAAAATGCAAATAAGTGTTCCTCATTTTAAGTTACCAGTCATTTTTGTCTTAATAGACTTTGTTTAGTCAGATCTGTTTAGTCAGATTTGTTTAGTTAGATTGTTTCCTTTCTAACAGTATGAATCAGCCCACTAAGGGAATTAAAATTTCGAGATTGGTGGGAGGGAACCTAGAGAGGTTGATTACGGAGCAAAGGAAGTCCCTGAGTAGCGAGGACAGCAACAGGAAGTGGAGGAGGGACTCAGACAGAGAGATAAAAGGGAGTGAAGACAAAGGTCTGCACTCCAGGATTTTTCCTCTGGTTTCTGATAAAACATAGGCAGATTCAGATGAGGCATGCTGGGACCTCAGTGACATGAGTCAGAGCGTGGGTGGGGATGGGGGCTGGTAAACTGAGCTGTCCGTTGGGTTGTGGCCTGAGTACAACCTCGGGCAGCTCAATGTGCAGTGTTCAAAGGAGTGTATGGTACCCACACTTGGTGCAGCCACGTGTTGGCATCTGAGGGCATGCCAACTGTGGGGTGAGGTGTGACAGTAGGAGTGTAGAAAGGGAGTGAATGTTAAAGTACGATAGACCTTGTCCTTGTCCCCTTGATCAATCTGTTGCAAACAGTGCCCCAGGCAGTGAGAGAATGAGAAGCAAGATCCAGAGAATGAACAAAAATGGGTTATAAGGGCTCTCTAGCAAGAGGCATAGGGTTCAAGGCATATCTCTGGTCCCATTAGAAAACTGGTTACCTGCATGAGAAACTGAGCCAGAAGCCAATGAGTAGGCATTGAGCCAACATAGCAGTAAGGAAGGTTGCAGCGCACCAGGCACAGCACATATCAGACCAAATCTCTAGCTAATTTTCAAGTTCTTCTCAACTGGTGAGACTGAGGCTTCCAAGTAGTCCTGACTGTTATTTGTCTTGACTGAGAAGGACTAAAATGGCACTAAGCTTTTTGTATGCTCTCAGCTGAGAAGGGCTGAGGAAGGCAGGGCCTGACCTCTTCCCTATTTTGCCTATGGTGAGGCTACTTCTTAACACTGTGGATCCCAAAGCAAATCTTCAGAAAAGGACCCTTTGTAATGTACAAAATAAAGTGCAAAGGGACCCCTTTATTTGGAGGGGCTGGACAATATTTGGAAGTCATAAAAATAGTTGGAAGGTTGGTTTTGCCTGATCTGATAACAGTGATGGCATTACCATGTCACAGTGCCAGTGGTGGTGGTAGTGATGGTGGTGGTGGGGAGGGAAGGGAGAGAAGAGCAGCCTATTACTGGCTGGTATGCCACCTTTTTTCTTATAGATTAATGTTTCCAATTAGGAATATCACTGGTACCTTACTGGAGTTAGAGTGTCAGAAACATGTTTAAGTTGTGCTTACATAACACCAAGGCGATGGTATACTTAATAGTAAAGGTAATAATAACAATAATAATAGCTGCAGGATCTTGGGAGGGAAAATGTTCCGGCAAGTGTTAACAGCAAGTGTAACAGCTGTTGTCCCAGGAAATAACAGACTGGCACGTGGAGAGTCGGAGAACAGCCTTTATTCGGCCAGCAGGCTCAGCCAACTTCTGATCTTCTGACCCCCATTCCTTGTTCTCCTCCAGCTTTTATACCCTTGGTAGGACTCAAAAAGCATCCAATCAGCAACAAGCTTTAACATCCAATCAGCAATAAGCTATAACATCCAATCAGGAACAAGCTATAACATCCAATCAGGAACAAGCTTTAACATCCAATCAGCAACAACGGGATTCAAAAAGTACCCAATCAGGATCACAAGAGCAGCTGTGGCCGGAGGACGGGAGCAGGCGGCCGAGCGTCAAGCTCGGGCCCAGACCGGCACACGAGGCCCGGCCCCAGCAGCGCGCACCCGCCCGCCACTGCCTCCAGCCGGTCCTGCGCAGCACTGGCGTGCAGGGATGTGGAGAGGCAGGGAGGCGGCTTCGGGAGGCAGCGAGAAGCCGCGTCCCAGCGTCCCAGCGCCCAACGGTTTTCACCATCAGAAACAACAGAAGTGTTATTAGATCCTATCATAGAGGCAATAAAAGCAACCATAATATGACTTTACATGTAAACAGCTCTTTACAGTTTGTTTACAAGCCATTTGCACATAGATCATCTCATTTACTCCTCAGGATTATCTAGGAGATAGGTGTTTTCTTTCAAGTTTTATGACACCTGTGACTCTCACAGTAAAAAGTAGGTAGGTGTAGGCATTATTAACACCAAAGAATGGGGTAAAGTACCAGAGTAGGGGGATTTGGCCTCTCCTAGATTCTCAACTCATTTCCCTTAAGCCTTGGGAGCAGTTACTGATTTTCCTTATTTCTGACAAATTCAAATAGGAGACATATTATTCAAAGACAAAGGCCTCAACTTATAGTCAGGACTGCTATATGTGGTTATGTAGGTTGTGCCTTGCACAAGGCAACCCTAGCTGATTGGGCTTGAGGACTAAAATCCAGTCCACTCTCTGCTCCTTAATCCATGAGCCCTGTTGAAGGTTTTTGTCCAATGGCACAAAAGAGTATCCACTTGCCAAGCAGAACGCCTGTGGGATTTCGTTCGCCCAGAAGGGATTCTTTTTCTAATTCCTACAAAAGATAGCAGGAGTCCCTGCCTACAGCTCTTTAGATAATTTTTCAAATGGATGTTCCAAGCCCTCCTATTTCTCCACATGTTTTTGCCTATCAGCCCTATGCTAGGCTGATTGTGAAATCATTTCAATTTGGGCTTACCATGATGGTGGACCATTTGTGACTTCATTTAAATCCTTCCAAATTGGGAACACTTCCTTATAATATGATCTTAAGTAAATATGACATAGTCATATTGGCCTTCTCTTGTTCTTCCAAAATTAGATATCTGGTTGCTGTCGTATTGCCAGGGACAGGATAGCTTCTTCCCATCTATCAAAGATTCTTATACATAAGAAAAATAATAATAATAGCAATGATAATAGTTAATATTTACTGAGAGTTTATTACGTGCTAGCAATTTTTCAAGGGCTTTGCATGGACCATTTCATTCAATTCTTGCATCACCCCTATAAAGTCAAGCCGATTAATGTTTACCTGCTTTATGGATAAGACTTCTGAGGCTAAGAGGGGTTAAATAACTTATTTAATGTCACATAGCTAGTGAATGGGAAAGCCAGGATATGTATTCAGGTTGGTCTAAAGCAGAGGCTCTCAAATCTAAGTATGTATTAATACCAGAATCCCCTGGAAGGTTTTTTAAAACACAGATTGTTGGGTCCCTCTTTCAGAGTTTCTGATTCAGGAAGGCTGGGGTAAGGCCCCAGAATTCGCATTTCTAACAATTTCTCAGGTGATTCTGATAGTACTGATCCAGGGGCCACACTTTGAAAACCACTGGTCTAATGACAGACCTATGCCTCCTGTCCACTTGAGATCTGCTCCTGAAGCATAATCACTTGAGATCCTGTGTTCCGTATATGGCATAGAATTCATTCCTTCTGTTTTTCTTTCTTCACTTTTGGGCCAAATGATGAAATTCTTTTAAGTGCCTCAAGGTACCAGGTGTCCACCCTATTTTCCTACAGCAGTAACAGTGATCCTGATCCTAGTATGACCAGGAGGCTTAGTGCTGATAGGAAATTTGATATAGATAAATGTAAGTAAATATAAATGGTAAAATGACAATTTGCTTTCATGAATAGGTCCACTATCAGTAATGATTTATTGAAGACCCAGCACAAGAGGAAATCTCTAAACATTTAGGCTTTCTGCATTTAAGAGACCTTAAATGTGTCTTCCATCATGCTGAGTTACTTGGACCAGTTCAACATTGGTGGTAGTTAAGTAAGTGGTGGCCTCAGGACTTAAGGCCAAAAATGTGTGAGGTATCCTCATCTGATAGAGATAGCCACACATCATCTAGTGTAGTGATCTTAAAGTGTACTTTGAGGACCTCCTGCACTGAATCACACTTGGGGGTGGGGCATGAGAAACATACTGAGCCTTCCACCGTCTTCTTTAACAGCCATTTTATAGACTGGTCACGAGAAAACTGAAAGGAAGAGGGTGTGAATCTACTTCTTTCATAATTTGGCCAGATGGGGGTAGGTCCTGGGGGAATGTGAGACTTGGGATAAATATGCATGTCCCCGTCCTCCTATGGCCTGCCTTCCCTCCCCTCTCTCAGCAGCAGTTAAAACAAAATAGGTTAAAATGAATGTCAGTGGCAGGAAATGTCATGAAAGGGTTAAAATGAAGAGCAAGGACAGTAGAATGGGGGGTTTCTGTATATTGGGAGTGATACTGAGGGCTCACAAAGATGAATATGGATCTGAAAGATGTCTTTAACACTAGCTAGTGGAACCATTTCCATCTCACAATGTGTTAGACTGGGTCCAGTTTCCTCCATGGAGGATGCCATAGCCAGTAAACTGTAAGAAAAAACAAAGTGAAGTTTGTCTTTTGAGAAACACAGTTCTTCTATCTCAAAGAAATACTGGATAGAGTATTTAAATACAGGAGGAGAAATAGGAGTTGAATGACTTGGGAATTGGTTTCTCTGGAGTTTTATTGTATTTTCTTATGTTGGCATTGAGGGTGAGAGAGAAGGTCCTAGACCCCCTGCCATAGTCAGTGCTATAGTATGAAGATAAAGCTGCCAGATGGCTAGAGTGGGGCTCAGGTAGCTCAGTGAAAGTGCCAATATCATATCCTAGTGGGATGGGATCTCAGGAGGGTGTATTCCTTGGTTCTTGTTTTGACTAAACAGTAGCTTGACAGGATGGAAACTTACAAATTAGTATTATTCAGTGGCTACCTGTTGACCTGGGCCTTGTCTAGGATTTAAGATTTCTGTATGCTAATCCTTTCCTGACAACTTACAGGTCAAATCCCATTTTAATGAATGTAATTTTAAGATAATAAAGCTATTTAGTAAAATTATCTTGTAGACCAGATCCATCTACAAATCCCTGTTGATGAAGTACTCAATCTATTAAATTAAGATTCTATTGTTTGAATTCAGTATTTATACTTTCTACTTTAATCATGTTCAATGGCAAGTTCTTGCCATACAAAAAATAGAGGAGCCTGTGATCATTCCCTCTCAAGGTTTCTATTTCTTCATCTATAAAATGTTGAGGATGCATTGAGCTAGTTGGTCTCAAAGGGTCTTCTTAGTTATAAAAATTTAGACCCTTTGTCTTTTTTTTTTTACTGTTTTATTTTTTAATAGAGACAGGGTCTTGCTCTGTTGCCCCAGCTGGTGTGAGTGGCATGATCATAGCTTACTGCAGCCTTGAACTCCTTAGTTCAAGAGATCCTTCCGCCTTACCCTCCCAAGTAGTTGGGACTACAGGCATGTGCCACCACACTTGGCTAGGATCCTTTGTCCAAAATGTCATCAGTGTGGGCCAATGAAAGAAAATTAAAGAGGAAGGATTCAGGTTGAGGTTAAAGTCTTGGGCATAGTTAATGAAATTAAAGACAAGCATGGTAGTTCTACCTACCCAGCAAATATCGCTTCCAATTGTTTCTCCATCCTAACAATCCAAATATGCTCATGTCTCACATTTCAAGGAACACACAAAAAATACCGAAGTGTACAACCTCTCCTCTTTGAAGAATCTATTAATTTGCAAACATTTGTCTTAACAACATTCATTGTGTGCATAGCATGTACAGTGATATGGAGATAAATAAGACACAGTTCCTAGCCTCAAGGAGCTACTTTCATAGTAGAAGCTGACATAAATAAATAAGGGCAATAGATTTTGTAAGTGCCATGACAGAAGTCAGTTCAGGGTAAGGTGGGGGCTATAACCCAGTGTCACAAGTCAGTTTCCCTGGAAAACAGCCTGTCAGATGGAGCTCTGAGTGCAGGAAGCTTTTTGGATGAGTGCTTTCAAGGACACCACCTGTGAGAGACACAAGGCAGTAGCATCGGGCAGAGAGAAGAATTGAACTGCAGTACAGTCACAACAAAGGCATTGGCCAGTCCCAAGGGGAGCTCTGGAGCTGGTATAACTCTTCAGAGCTGTCCAGAATTGAGATAAGGAGACTGGGCCATTCTACTTCCATGCTGAATAATCATTAGTGCAGGCTCACCCAGAGAAAGAGATACAGTGTGTGGTAATAGTTGTCTAACAGCCAGATCTTCAGGGGAAAAAAAGGCCTGATTTGTAGTGTTAGTTGATTTCCATTGTGTAATTACTTCCATCATGGCCAATTTCAAGCTACCAACATGATGTTAACTGGCTCACAAAATCCCTGAAAATTTGACCACAGGCTCTTGTGAACTAGCACCAGCCAGCCCCAGTGTACTACATTGGGAGAGGTGGCTCTCTTCAGCTGAGGGAAATTCTCAGAGATGCATCAGCTATCAGATGCTAACATCCTCAGCAGCTAGTGGAATGAGTGCTTTAGTCCTGAAGTGTGTATCTGGGTGGTATACCATAATAACACCCACTACACATATTGTATGTTAAAATATTTGCTGTATTTCAATTAACACAAAACTCTTAGTTCTATTTAACATTTTCCATGTAGTAATTTTAATTTTAATATCCTTTTAAGTAAGTTAAATGGAATTGTATTTCTATTGTATAACCTTGATCAAGTCATTTAATCTCTGCTTTTGTAGAAGAACGATGCTAAGTAATACTAACCCATCTGCCAAGGAAAACTGTTGGACAAGTTGGCCAACTATCTGAAGTATCTGACTTAATTCATTTTTTCTCCCTCAATGGATCTGTGACTGGAATAATTTGACCAAATCAGTTCATGCTTAATGGTATAGCCAAATGTAGAGAGTGAGGGGCCTTCAGTTCTAGTTTCTCCTTCTATAATAATCCAGCTATTGCCTTGTCAAACCTCTCCGGCACTCCATTTTCCCATTATGCAATGTGTGATTGTGAACAAGTGAGCCTGAATTCCTTGTGTGGCTCATGAACTAGCTCCAAAGATATCCCTAGAGAATTTTAAGGCAGGTTTGAGCATCAGAATGCATGTAAAACCTCTTAGGGTAATTATTTTGAAAAAGCTAATGGTCATTTCAAAACTCAAGTTATGCCGTGTATGTGTACAAGTCAACTTCATAACTTCATAACTAGTTGCACCTTAACAACTGAAGGTACTAGTTCTAGCTCAAAGGGGAAACTTTCTGGAAGTATTTAGCAAGTGTAAAGAAGGTTTTTTGAAAATAGATGAAGCAATATGTAAATGCCAAAGACCAGCCATTGAATTTAGTTAAGCACACTTAGTTCCTGAGATTAAAGGTTCCGTGTAAGCATGTATAATTAATATTTACCAATGGCAATAGGACCTTTGCCTTTCCTCAAGGAGCTCAGAATACTTGCCAGGCATTATCTAATTAAACTACTCAATGTACCTGTGAAATGCACTGGAATCTACATTTTAAAGATGTGGGCACTGAAGCACAAGTGGGCTTAAACTAAACTCATTTAGCATGCCAAGGGAGAAATTGGATATAAGAATTTCAGTCTCATGATCTAGCTGCCATTCTTCAACCGTGGCCCCCTCTAATCCACTCTATTCTAGCATAGCCTTGCCAAACAGCATAGATTCATGAGTTTAGGAAGAATTAAATTGAGTGAAAATTAATTCCAATTACAGGGAAGTTAGATTTTTAAAAGTTGAACATATCACCCATAATATTACAGGTTGAGTATCATTAATCTGAAAATCCAAAATTCAAAATGCTCCAAAATTTAAAACTTTTTGAGCATCAACATGACACTCAAAGGAAGTGCTCATTAGAGCATTTTGGATATCAGATTTTTGCATTAGGGGTGTTCAACCGGTAAGTATAATGTGAATATTCTGAAATACCCCCACAAAATATGAATTATTTCTGGTCCCAAGCATTTTGGATAAGAGATACTTAACCTGTAGGAGCATTTATACATGAGTGTGAATTTGTATCCTTCATTGTCTATAATGGCCCTGGTAAGGGTGAGAGCAGTTGGTCAAAATCTGTTGGAGTGCATGTTTATAGGAGATGGACAATAAAAAAACAATAGTGGCTATGGTAATATATCCCATCCTCTCCTAGCCTTCTTATTCTTAGGTATGCTAGTAGCTACTATTTATTGAATGCTATGTACTAAGCCCATAATATGAATTGTTTTCTTCAATCACCACTACCACCCCATGAAGTACATAATGTTACTTCTATTTTATGAGTGAGGTAGAGAGGTTAAGTAACTTACCCAAGGGTAATAACTTGTGGTGTTAGGATATAAACCTAGGTCTTCCAATCCCAAAGCCTCTTTGTTATGCTACCTCCCATTTGTTATACTAGTTCTTGTTCCTGTCTAGTATTAGGCTCTGCAGCCCATAAGCACATCTTTCTTGTCCCTTTGCCTAATCCAGAGTCCCTGAGCATCAGCTTAGGACCTTAACATCTTGCTCATTTTGGAAGAATAAGATGTACATTATTTATAAATTTGTTAGAAAACATTTATTTGTCCCATCTGTAGTTGTTGGTACTGTATTTTACTAACATATTACTGCCATAACTTCCTCGCTTTGTCGATTTCAGTAATCATCATGTGTATGCATTCAGCCTTGATTGGAGGAGAGACTCAGATGCATCTCTTGGAATGGGCTCATGATCTGAAAATGACTGATGGAACCTATGTCTTTGTTCCCTATGATGCCCTGCTGTACAGTTTACCTTATAAGCACACCCCCTACCAGGTCCTGAGGAAGAACCCAAAGCTTCGGGAAGCCTATGATGCTGTGTTGACCATTACAATGGAATCCCAAGAAAAGACCTTCTATCAAGCCTATACGGAGGCAGCAGCTAGAGGTGAAATTACTGAGAAGCTGGAGTCAGATCAAGTAAGTGGAAACTCTCAAGTTACCATGAGCTGAGAATCTAAAACATCATGATGGTAAACAATTTTCCTATCAACAGCCTCTATTCCATAGGAAGCCCAATCAATAGCAGGCAACCACAGGCAAATTTAAAAACACCTTTAGTTTGCAAAAAAAACATTTATAAAACAAAAACACATTGTTGAAGAATTCTTTTTTATCTTTAAGCAACTTGCAGTGATAGCATACAGTCACTGCATTTATTCATGAAGAATAAATATATTTCAGAACAGGGAAGCAAAACTTTAATATATACTGGTACTGTTCAAGGGGGACTAATGAAAAGAAGTCCTATTTGGGACTCAAGTTCAGAACCAATTCAATAATAAGATAAAAGAGCTGGTATATAGGAAACTATTACCTTTATTATTGATAATGCTGGTATTAGAGGATGTGGCTTCTACCTGTAGGCATTTGAGCTTCCCCATACTGAACCTGAGGATTAAACAAACTTCTCCACC
Organism: Cheirogaleus medius; assembly: GCA_008086735.1. Lineage (NCBI taxonomy): Eukaryota > Metazoa > Chordata > Mammalia > Primates > Cheirogaleidae > Cheirogaleus > Cheirogaleus medius. Next base: position 5,415,136 of record VBSM01003151.1, on the reverse strand, counting down.
TGGTCATTGGCATTACTGGACCACTGTAGTTCTGCCCCATGAGGGAAGGCCTTTTGTAAAATGTGCAATCTAGAGAAGAATAGCACAGCATATGCTCCCTGTAGGTAGCCCACTCCCAGAGAAAGAAGATAAGATACATATACTTAGTTTTCCTTCCAAACTAACCAGTCAGATCAAGTCATTCCTCCTTTGTGGGGAGGAATGAATAAGTAGGTGAAGAGAGGCCAGGAATTTTTTTTTTGGGAGACCTATCTCTATATGAAAGGAATAATTTGGAATGGGAAATAAGTCCTTCCAATATACAACAAATAATATTTAAATATGTATAGATGAATGTATATATAGATATATTCCAGCTTCCAATCATAGCCACTGAAGGCTTAGAGAAAGCCAAAGGGTGGGGAGGGGAAGATAGTAAAGAATGGAGAGCAAAGACAAAAACAAAGAGAAAGAATACAGGGAATATGAGAGGAAGGTGAGAAGGCAAATGAAGTCAATTAGATGAGAAAAATACAGAGGAGTTTCTAGAGTTTGGAGGTCAGATGTAGAAATAAGGCGTTTTCGGAAGTATTTAGAACAACACGCATATAAGTTTAAAAGCTCTGGCATTTGCTAGCATACTGTATTAGTCATGTTGCTTCTGGCCATGAGTAATAGACAGCCCAATACAAAATGGTCTAAGTAATAATTCTTTTTCAAAATTCGAAGGTAGGGATGATCTAGGGTTTTTTGTTTGTTTGTTTGATTTTAGAGATAGCCTCTTGCTCTGTTGCCCAGGCTGGCCTTGAAATCCAGGGCTCAAGCGATCCTTCCACCTCAGTCTCCCAAGTACCTGGGACTATAGGCGCTTGCCACCATGCCCAGCTAATTTTTATTTATTTATTTTTTGTAGAGACAGGGTCTCACTATGTTGCCCAGGCTAGTCTCAAACTCCTGGCCTCAAGCGATCCTCCCACCTTGGCCTCCTAAAGTGCTGGGATTACAGGTGGGAGCCACTGTGCCCGGCCCTAGGGTCAGTTAATTTAACAGCTTAATGATGTCATTAATTAACCAGGTTCTTTTCATCTTTCCACTTTACAAGCCACAGCATGCTAGCTTGCCCTCATGTGCAGGTTTCTCTCATGGTCCCAAGATGGCTGCCAAAATTCCAGACATCATATACAGGTGGAAATGTTCAGAGGTGAAAATGGGAAATGTCCTTCTCTTGTATCTCTTTTTAAGAGTGAGGATATCTTTTCCAGAAGCTCCCCAAGCAGACTTCTCATACCTTCTTGATCACAACTGTGTCCCATACCCATGCCTAAAGCAATAATCTAGAAAGAGAAATGTGACCTATGACACTATGATTAAAAAGTGTAAACAAAATACATAGCTGCTGGAAAAGGGTGAACAAAATTGAGATTTTGTTACCAAGGAAGAAGGTTGTCAGATAGGCAGCTGATTGTGTCTGATACTCATATTCTTTTTATCCTCCCTTTATTTCTTCATCCTGTCAGGGGCTTCTCTGTCTGCATAGTGATTTAGAGGAAACTTGGGTTTACATATCTCTTTCTGCCCTGAGGATTGATAGCAAAGATTTTGGTGATTCTTGTTCTAATAAAAAAAAAAAAGTGACTAGCAGAGATATTAACAATGCTGGATTCGAACTTTATTACTACTGATAAGTTTATGATGAATATCACTCTCTTTTAGGAGACACACACACACACACATAACTGAAAACGACTGGTCAATTTAGTTGACTATTGCAAGAATCCCTCAAATTGCTAAGAATGGTTAGTCAAGCCAGTTGTTTGATGTTGTATTTATAGGCAAGGAACCAGATGGTGAATTTTTGTGCTTTTTTGCCAATGATATGGTATCATATATATACAGCCTAATTCATCTTTCTACTTTAATCATGGGATGGAAGGAGAGTGGGAGGTGTGTGTATGTGTGAGTGTGTGCGTGTGCATGCATACATGTGTATATATATGTGTGTATCCTGTTCATATATGTGAGCAGATATATTGATATAAAAAACTCAGACCTACTCTTGATATTTGCTCCAATCCATTTGAGCTTGTGGAAAACATAAGGTAATTAAGGCAAAAAAAAGACGCCATTAGCTTGGTTGCTAGGCAGCCTGCACTCTGCTTTAGATAAGGAATAGAGCGAGCTACAACAAAGAATTCAGAGCTTATAAAAAAAAGCCTGTTTGGATGCATTTCTACTCCCCACTTTGCAGGTGCTTAGGCTGGACCTTCATAACCAAAGAATACTACAGAAGGCTGAGACAATTATCTTCACGTCTGTGATAAACAAAACCTTGTTTTCCCTAAATTACCTTGTTCAAAGATATTTTTGAAGGCAGCCAGTATAGCAGAAAGAGCATATGATAAGGAATTAGGCAAACTTGGGTTTAAAGCCCGGCTCTCATTCTTACTAGCTGTATATCCCTGGGCAAGTGAGTCTCAGTTTCCTCACATATAAAATGGGTTAGTGAGTTATATCTTCTGGGATTATTGTGAAGATTAAACGAAGAAACGTGTATAAAGTGACTAGCAGAGTGCCTGGCTCACAACTATCTTTCTTTCCACTTTTTCTCCTTTGAGGCCAGGATGACCTTATTGGTTGATGGTGACCTAGAGCATCTAAGTTACAATCTGACTTCAGCTTCCTACTCTCTTGAAGTATTCTGATTACTGGCAAAGATCTCTCAATATTTCCAGCTTTCAAAATTATTTTGCTCTTAGAATTTTAAATGGTATCTTCTCAGATCAAATTATGTAGTTCAGGCTGGGTGTGCAGTGGCTCACACCTGTAATCCTAGCACTTTGGGAGGTCAAGGTGGGAGGATCGCTTGAGCTCAGGAGTTCAATACCAGCCTGAGCAACATAGCAAGACCCTGTCTCTACAAAAAATGGAAAAATTAGCTGGGCATGGTGGCGCATGCCTGTAGTCCCAGCTACTCGGGATGCTGAGGCAGGAGGATTGTTTGAGCCCAGGAGTTTGAGGTTGCAGTGAGGTATGATTAAGCCACCCTCCTGCCTGTGCAACAGAGTGAGACTCTGTCTAAAAAAAAGCAAAACAAAAAAACCCAGAACAAAACAAAAGTTGTGTAGTTCAGTGTTTGCCTACCCCTGGGCTTTTGTTTTTTTCCCTATTCAGTCAACAGGTCAACAACTATTTATTGAGCACCTGTGATGTGCTAGGTACTATGTTGAACTCCAGATAGAATAGTAAAAAGACAGATAGGGTTTCTATTGGTGATGTGTTGGAGCCAGTTCACAAAAGTTGATTGTGTGCATCTTTTCCCAAGCCCGCGTTCAGTGACATCACATTGGTAGCTTGAAATCAGGCATGGTAGTAGTATATACACCACAAAAATTGGCAAACACTATGAATAAGAGCTGTATTCCTCTCCATGGAGCTATTCTTAAACATTTACTAGCACATCACCTGTTTCTGCCCTTATGGAACTTAAATTCTAGTGAGAGAGACAGATAGTAAGGAAATGCATTAGCAAGATGGCTGTATTTCTCTCTTGCCCAATAACTTTCAATGACATTGAAATTTCTATATATAAGCTATATTACCTATAGCAGTGGTTTGCAACATCTTTTAATTTATACCCTTGCATCTTTAAAAAGTAAAAAGAAACAAAAAACTATCAAAGTGATGCATGCATATAGTTTTAAAGGTCAGGAAATGCTAAAAGTTTTGTATCAACAGCAAAGCAGTCCCTAGGCCTCATTCCTACCCTTCATCAGATCCACCACTTTCATGGTTTTTAGCTCTTTAGTCTGGTATTTACTTGTGTGTTTCTAAATACAATAGTGCTACTGGTGTCTCCTGATTAATCAATTTTGGGCATTATTTGTTGCATTCCTATTATAGTTGAGGAGGATTTTTAGCCCTTTTTTACTTCCTTACCCTCCTTCAAACCCTCAATATGGTTATTCCACAATTTTTAGCTAAATCCATATTTAGTATTTTTAATACTGTGCCTATGTAAATATCATTCATTGCTGATCCATGTGATATACTAGAGTTATAATTCATGTCATGTATAACTTTTTATTTTTACTGGAGTTAATAATCACTTTATTTTTTAATTTGCTTACCTTAATTTGAATTTCTAAGTTTTTCCACACTTTCTGATAAGGCTGTAAAATCCTCTCAAAACAATTTTATACTTGGTAAACCCTGTTAAATCCCTTCTCAATTTCGTTTGTTTTTGCAGAGGCTCTCTGTCCTCCTATTCCAGTCTAAATGTGTTGTTCCCTAAGGCTTCTGCACAACTGTTATGCCGGGATCTGCATTTTCATCATCCTGGAAATTCCCTTTCGCTCTCTTTCTGTGCTGGATCCACTATTTCACGAATCTCATGGCTCCCATTTTCTTGGTTTACTCTGTCATTTTTGTGGAGCGCATCCTCTAGTAGTTTCTGAGAAAGCTACAAAGGAGGCAAATTTTTGACATGTTACATGTCTGAAAAGTTGTCATTCTATATCTTCACTATTGAGTGATAGTTTGAGTTAAAAATTATTTTCCCGTAGCACTTTAAAGACAGGACACATTGTCTTTTAATTTCTACTGTTGGTGTTGAGAACACCAATGTCATATTCCTGATATTTTGATGCAGCCTATTTTCATTCTTCTCCATTCCCCCAGAAGCTTTTTAAGATTTTCTCTTTATTTCTGATGTTATGAAATTTTCATGATGATGTCTGAGTCCTTGACATATATTATGCTGTACATTTGGTGGGGCCTTTCAGTCTAGAAGCTCAGTCCTTCTGGGAAATTTTCTTCTATTATTTATTTGATAATTTCTTCATCAACATTGTCTTTGTTCTTGCTGGAAATAATACTATTAGTTACATGTAAGATTTCCTGGGTTGATCTTTTCATTGTCTATTATTTCTTTTGCATAGTCCATATCTTTGTTTTTAGTTTTCCTTCCTGGGAAAGTTCTCATCTTTGTGTTCTCTTTTAGTGATTTTAAAAATATAGTTTAGTTATATTTTTAATCTCTAAGAGTTCATCCTTGCTATTTGATTATTTTATTTTAATAGCGTCCAGCTTTTATTTTATCAATATAGTATTTTCTCTTATTTCCCTGAGGATACTCATTATAGTTTCTTTAAAGTTTTCTTCTTCTCTCTGTTTTATCTCTATTTTTTCCCCAGTTCCTAATTTTTCATGTTTCTTTGTTTTGGTCTTTCTGTTTCATGTTGGAAGCTTTCCTTAGGTGTCCAGTGATCATGGTTGTCTGTTCATATTTGAGAACGAAGCTCTAAAAGGCAGATTTGAAGGTTTATGTACATGATGGGTCTGTTGACCAGTGGGCTTCAGTATAGGGCAATTGGCTAACCAGTTGTTTTTGGTTTGTTTGTTTGGTTGGTTTGGTCAATATCTGTAAGTCTTGGCTCTTGAGTTAGTCACTTTCTTCAGAGAGAGTCCTCCAATCTCCTTCTTGGGAGTCATAATTCTATCTGCTAGTATTCTAGAAGAAATGTTGAGGGAATGAGACTGGGATTCTCACATTAAACATGAAGACTTTAACTTCATCACTGTGTTTTGTGCCTCATCTCACTTCCAACTTCTTTGTGTCTAATGTCCCAGCTCTGGAGCTGCTCCAAGGCAATTTAATCTGCATCCTGCAGAAGTCTGCTCTTCTTGGTAAAGGTGTGAATGGGAGATGTCTAAGTGCTCCTTACACAGACATTCAAAGAGCTCTTCCTCTTTCAGTGTTCAGCCTTTCCCCTACTTTTATAGTACTTAGTGCCTCTAATTACTAAGCCTTTCCAGGATTCTGAGGGGGCAGACTTGCTTGTTTCTTATCAATATTCCCCTCTGCAGGTACTTAGGTTTGACTGCCTTCCACTCTGCTAAATCAGTTACCACTTCTGTAGCAGCTTTCCATCTTCATATTCTGTGGTTCAGGGTTACAGATGTCTCCTAATACCATTAGATATAGAGGTTTAGTGTTTCTCTTCTTTGTTCTCCTTGTTGTTTGAGATTGATGTTTGAAAGGAGGAAGAGAATGAATAAAAGAATCTTGATTTCACTATCTTTAATCAGGAAGTTCATGGATAGTCATGAAAGAAAAAAGAAGTCACAAAAGGGTGCATGTGATATTCTTTTATTGGTGAATTTACCATAGCCCATTAATTTAGCAAGTATTTATTAAGCTCAGATATAACATGATGGTTAAGAGCATGGACTTTGAAGGCAGACTGCTCTAAGTCTACTTAAGCTCTTTATGTCTTCTTTTCATCATTTTTAAATTGGGAATAATAAAAGTACCTACCTCACAGGGTTGTGAGAATGAAATGGATTAACACACTCAAGAGCTTGCCTGGCATCTAATAACCCTTCAATAAACATTAACTATTATTATTATTATAAAAGTTGTTATGGTTATTATTACCATGGGTCAAGAACTGTGCAGGGGATATAATGGAGATCAAAATAGAAACAAGACCTTTCCCTAATGAAGGGGAGCAGTTTTATCATTTCAGGGTGCTAAGGACATTGAGTCTAAAACTGGGACTCTAATACTTATTGGTCACAAGTTCAAGACTGAGATAAGGGACTTGAAACACTACACTTCCAGGATGATGTTACCAGAGCCCTGTGCTCCTCTTCTGAAATGCAAACAATAGCAGCTGCTGTGTATTCAGTGTTTACTCTGTACCAGGTAGTTTACATAAATGATCCCACTGAATCCACAGAGAAAGCCTACAAATTAGATATTAATATCTACATTTTATGGATGAGGAAACTAAGGCTCGAGGTAACTTGCCCAAGGTCATACAGCTGGCAATTGGCAGTGCTGGGATTTCAACCCAAGTCTGCTACCAGAACCTGAATATTTAACCACACATTAGACTTATTGTAGTGTTTTATTCCACTGTGCTATAATATCTAATGCTAATGCTTTATTCAAGCAAAGTAACATTGCTAAGTGACTAATACCTTGATTTGAATAGATTTACTGGCTTGTTTTCCTCTGATATAGGAGGTACTAGGGCTTTATGAGGACCTGTGAAAAGAGAACAGTAAACCAGAATAGAGGGATATAGCAGGTGGGACACCAGTGACAAAATTCCTAATTAGGTCTCAGGATGATTGGGCAAAGATTATCACTTTGTACCTTTATATTTTGGCATAAATTAGACTTCTGAATTTGGTTCTGATGCTTGCATTTTTCCTTTTCATTGTATTCCCAATGCTTGTTTTCAATGAAATTCTATTGGCTACAAATGCATATTGCTGGAACATGCATTTTCGACATTTTTTCGAAAATTTAGCCTTATTTGGTGAAGCAAAGGAAATCCTCTGAATTTCTTAGCATGCTTTGGAACCTTATGTTCCTTAAACCTATTGTTTTCCATTACTCTAAATATGGGTGCCTGGCAGGGGGATGCTAGGCTGAAGAGGATGTGGTTAGTATTGGAGCATTCCAGAATGAGGCCCACCAGACAGGTTGTCAGAAAAGGTTGCCTGTAGCTCACAGTGTGTACAATTTTCTTTGTACCCCATTCTATACAAAATAAGGGCATTGTGTTCATGAGCATCACATCAAAGAGATTGATCTCTTGACTAAGTCCAAAGGTTGAGATCATGCATTATTGGAGATACCACCTTTAATAACAGAAATTCAATTACCCTTTCATTTCTTGATCTCTGTATGTGCCTGGCTTTTTGTTCAAAAGTGATGTTGCCATTTTGTTTCTCAAATGATGGCTTTCCATGCCATGTTTTAGTGTACACTTCTGAGGACGAAATTCTTTGAAAGCCAGTTTTGTGTCTTCTAAAACACAGTAAATAGGAACTGATGATAGTCAACTTAACAACAGCATGAACTAGTAAATTGAACAAATTCAGATATCACTGCTTCTGATCCAGACCTTATTTTCTTGGATGAAAGCTCTAAAAAGCCTAGGGTAAAAGTCTAGGGTAAAGCATCTAAAGTTACTGAATAAAAATCAATGATATGATTTAATTATCATTCATTTATTCATAATTAAACAACTCATTCAGATTTAGGTCTATACAGTAGGCAAAAACAGTAGACTGAGTCATCAGTGGTCTCACCATTCTGAGCTATGATGTCAACAAGGTCATCTGTCTGACCTGTTCCTGCCAATCTTGTCTTACTTCTTTGGAGCTGTAGTGAGAAGCCAGGACAGAGGGCTATGGAGAATGTCCCTTCTTCCCTTGTCCCATCCTCTATGTCTTCTCTTTCTCATTATTTGCAGCAAGTGCAATTAGAGACCTTTTGTGATTGATACTAAAGGAGCATGCCTTTGACTTATGGGAAAAGAAAATTCCCATTGCTGAAGAACACAGTGGGTGAAAGAGGAACTCAAACCAACTAGAACACAAATCCAAGCCCTCGGAATGAGAGTGGGGCACTGTGTGTGTGTGAGAGAGAGATATGTGGTGGAGACCAGAGAATCCTGAAGAACAGGCTTCAGGTTTCAGTTATTTTGGGAAGTTGCTGTCAGTTAGCTCTAACGGGTTAATCTGAGAGCACAAACGGCAGCACAACTTGGCCAGCTGAAAACCCAGTGTAATGGGTCAACTCAAAGGCAGGGGTGTTGTTTTTGAGTTCCAATCTTTGCTTTTGGCTGTAGGTAGATGCAGTTTCTTTCCCAGAAGGCTCTGTGCCTCTCAAAACAGATAATAGTATTCTCTCAGCTTTCAGGGGCTTGCTGTCCTATGGCTTTTTACTCATTTGTTTTACTAGTATTGATTTTATACTCCACCTTCCATCTTTCACTTATTGTCATAACCTACCAAAGCCCTAGAAAATAGCCAGGCTCCTGCAGAAATCCTAAAGACAATCAAATGTCCTAGAATGTCAGGAGGGGGAATTAGTGAAAATTTCTTAAGAGACTTCAGTGTGTTCTAGGCAACTAAGTGTGGATGCCTTGGAGGTAGCACATGTCATTCATTCATGATCTATTTCTACAGAGTGCATGTTGAGGCAGGGTGGTAAAGGGAGATCATAGGAATAAAATCCAAGAGACTGAGATGTTGATTTCTGCCCTGCTAGTAGTTAGCTCTGTTATGTGGGGCAAGGATTTTGGCCTGAATAACTGGAAGAATGGAGTAGCTATTAACAAAACTGGAGAAGACTCATTGTAGATGGACCAGGAAGATTTGTGGTGAAGATCAGGTGTCCAATTTTGAGTGTACTCAAATTTAACATCCAAGTAGAGATATCAAAGTAGGCAGTTGACTACATGAGTCTAGAATTTAGGAGAGTTGTCTGAGCTGGAAGTATAAGTCTGAGAGTTATAGCATAGATATGGCATTTAAAGCCATGAGAACAAAAGAGATCATGAAGGGAGTGTAGATAGAGAGGAGAACCAGGTGGGGCCCGGTGGCTCACGTCTGTAATCCTAGCACTCTGGGAGGCTGAGGTGAGAGGATTGCTTGAGGCCAGGAGTTTGAGACCAGCCTGAGCAAGAGCAGGACCCCATCTCTACAAAAAATAGAAAACTTAGCTGGGCATGGTGGTGCACGCCTGTCATCCCAGCTACTTGGGAGGCTGAGGTGGGAGGATCGCTTAAGCCCAGGAGTTTGAGGTTGCTGTGAGCTAGGCTGACACCATGGCACTCTAGCCTGGGAGACAGAGTGAGAGTCTGTCTCAAAAGAGAGAAAGAGACAGAGAGAGAGACAGAGACAGAGACAGAGAAGAGAAGAGAAGAGAGAAGAGAACCAAAGACTGAGCTGTGGGGCATTCCAATGTGAAGAGCTCAGACAGATGAAGAAGAGCCCTTATACAGGGCAAATCAAAATGACTGCAAACTAAATTTGGTCTCTGGACTAGATCAGGAGTTAGCAATTTTTGCAGGAGTTTAGAACCACGAATGACCACAGGGAACATCTACTCCAATGAACAATGCTAAACTAAGAAATAGGTGACCTAGGTTTTAGTCCTTATTTTATGCTTAGGCGAGTGAACTTGACAGAACACTTAACTTATCTGGGTCTCCCTTTCTTACCTATAAAGTAAGATAGCTAGACAAGATGACTTCTAAGGTTTAGACATACATGATTCTGTATCATCATTTAACAGAGGACAAAACTGAAGCCCAGAGAAAGGTGAATAGTGACTTGCCCAAACATCCTGGCATTGGGAACTGACCACAAGATAGTGTGTTGTCTTCTATACTGTTGTTTTTAAACCCTGTGTGCATATCAGAATCCCTGGGGAGCTTTTAATAATACTGATTACTCAGTCTCATACTTAAAGTATCTCTTTTTGTTAGTCTGGTTTGGAATTGATATTTTTGACACTCTTCAGGTAATTCTAATGTACAGCTAGGGTTGACAACCCCCTGCTCTATGTTAACAAGTCATGACAGTGTCTTGCCAGCCACTATACCTCTCTGTGTCTTGTATTTCCAACACAAAAACAATTCACCCAATTTTAAAACCTCCTCTCTGTGATCAGGTGAGGGTTGTTACAGGAGTTTAGCTTTCTAGACCTTGCGAAACCAGAGTAGCAAGTATCAGCTTTCCCCGAAGCTCAGTAAAATGGCATGACCATAGCTTTCTTGAACTCCATCCTAGAAGTGAAATGTTATGGAAAACCATGAAGCCATGGCCGGATGTGTGTGCGGGGGGTGGTTGTGGTGGGTGGGGGGGGTAGGCTTAGGGAGGGGAGGAATTGTTCATTCTTCCTCTCTGCCTTTTTGGAATACAAAGTTTGCTCCAAAAATAAAGTTAAAAGGTTAATGAGTAGTGGATCAGGCATAGTATATAGATATTGTTGTTTATTTAGCAGGTGTAGTCTTACCATCCACTGTAGCAGTCTTACCGTTCTACGGTAGCTTCTCACTGAAGCTTTGCCACTTTGCACACCAATAGGATATAGGATTTCCTGAAATCCTACATTCTCTATACACTACAAACTTCGGCTTTATATAGGTGGGTGTATATGTGTTAGTGTGGGTGTCTGTATGTGTGTGCGTGCGTGTCTCTGCTTGTGTGTGTGTGGGTATATGTTTAAAACTGGATTCAAGTGTTCACTTTCTCTTGGGAACATGTGTCTAGAAAAATAGACATTTTGAACTAAGACAGAACACAGATACAGACTGTAGAAACACATTATTTACAATCTTTCTACACATACCTACCACTCTAGTACTGCCAGCAAAATGATTTTAGCATGTATAGTGCACCAGTAATTAATCTGTTACATTTTCTTTGAACTCCCCTGGTCTATTCCATACTTGTTTTTAAATGCCCTTTATAACTCTAAATCATTTTCTTAGTTTAGGAGCATAAAACTCTATTGTGTATGACTTGGTTTACTCATAAAATTGTCATATTTGATATATTTAAAGATGTGAAGGCCTGGGGGAGAAAAACAGAAAAATTCAGGGGAAAAACCAAGCGAGTCCTCAGAAACAATTTTGTTTCCTCTGGGTCTTCATAGCTCTACTCCACTCAGACGTGCAACCCATAATAATGAACACAGGCTTGGAATATACGCTGAGATCGCTCTAGGGTGACTAGGGCTCAAGATAATTGTAATTTTTAAAAATAGGTTTCACCGTTGTTTGGAACCATCTACAATTCAATTTACTTTATCGCACAAGCCATGAATAATGCTATGAAAGAAAATGGACAGGCTAGTGCTGCCAGCCTGGTTCAGCATTCCAGAAACATGCAGTTCTATGGATTCAACCAGTTGATAAGGACAGATTCAAATGGAAATGGAATTTCGGAATATGTAATCCTGGACACCAACTGGAAAGAATGGGAACTCCATAGCACCTATACTGTGGACATGGAAACGGAGCTGCTACGTTTCGGAGGGACCCCTATTCACTTCCCCGGTGGCAGGCCCCCTAGAGCAGATGCAAAATGCTGGTTTGCAGAAGGGAAGATCTGCCGAGGAGGTAAGGAATGGAAAATCACTAGAAGTCAATTTGGCTCAGCTTGGGTTATAAGGGAACCTCTCTAGGAGAAGGTATATTTTAATATTGAAACACTCATAAAATCAGTCATTTGCATTCAGGTGACATAAACTTCTTGGCATTCTATCTAGTTAATTTAAAATAATAAGAACAATGAGAGGTACTTGACAGCCTTGAATAATCATCCGCCATTTAAAAGCCTCCCCATCACTCGTTTTTAAAAGTATCCCACTCTTTCCCAAAAAGGTTACTTCCCGAAGAAGGCATTAGCTCTCTTCGTGGTCTTTTGTAGGCTATGACCTGTGATTGTTTCCCCTGCTAGAAAAAATACCTATCTGTCCCTTGATGCATCCAAATCCTGCTAATCAGGTCCCACCACCACAGAAATACTATGTCTATACCCTCACCTCTTGGAACTCCCAATGAAGTAAAAGTCTGTACCTCACAGCTTAGCACAAAATTGCTTTTCAGTTGTTTCTTGTGTATCGATTTTATCTCCGCCCCCCACTCCCAAATGTATTGCTCCTTGAGGGCAGGGACCAGAGCTAATAATTCTTATGCCCCCCCAACTGCCCAACACAATAGGCATCCAGTAAATACTTGCAATTTGATTGGTGGAACTCCTCTAGCTTGTGGAAGAGAGGAAACTTTGTCAAATCTCTGAGAGCCAGAGGGGAACTTTGGAAGGACCCATATTATTATGCAAGTGTACACCACACCCTTCCAAAACCAAATGCACCTATTTGAAGTGGGCTTTGCTTTCTATTTTGATTTAGCATTTCTATTTTGATTTACCTAACCACCTCTTCACTTACATCATTATATATTTCCCTCTGAAATCTTAGTAATCTATCCAAATATTTAGATTTTATGGAGGCAAATTTACATGCTGCCGAAAACACTAATTATCAAAACCAGACTCACCCTCATCCTTGAAGGACAAGTACTATGTTTTTCATCTATAACTCATGAGGTCTGTGGGGTTGGGTGAATTAAAAAGGTCTTTTATTTTATGAAGGCAACATAATACTTACCCTTCACAGGTGAGATAACATATTTATTCTCAAGAACTCTATTGCTGTCCAACTTAAATTAAAGTACTCAAAGTTTTCCAATCGTGGATTTTTTCCTCCAAAGAAACACCCTGGTCAGCCTTAATTCATGTGATTTGTTATTGTCAGAGTGGTGAGTGGTTTTGCTTCAGAACAGTGAAATTGCTTTCTGTGTCCATAAAGTCAACAAGACAGACTGTGCTATAGAAAAATGGAATTAGGTTAGGTAGATGCAGCTTGATTTTAGAGTCACCAGAAAGCATGAAGAGTCACTCTGTGGTGCCCTTTATTTACTGCCTTTCTCTGATAATGCCATTCTTCCTCTTCCTCTTGCTCTTTGTAGGCATCGACCCTGCCTTTGCCATGATGGTCTGCCTTGCTTTGCTTATAGCCCTGCTGACTATTAATGGATTTGCTTACTTTATAAGGTACATTTTTTTGTTCTTTTGGTATATAAAAAATACAAGCCCATAATAGCCTTGTTAATATTGATTTCCAGGAAGTCATGTTTCAGTACAATTGCCTCATTACATGACCCACTGATTTTCTTTTTTCCATAGTGATTTACCATCCCTACCGGCCCTATTTAGAGTGAAGTGTTTTCATGATGCCAAGAATAACTTCCTCAGCTGTGTTGTCAGTGTTGTTGCCTGTGAGTAGATCTGGCTTCCAACACAATGGTGAAATAAGAGAACTAGTACTGTAGGGCCCATCTACTTCCTATCTGTTCTCCCTCTTCCCCTGGCAGAGTCTCCTATAACCATCTCCTTCTCCAAATGGTATGTACTGGTAGGGAATGGAGTTGGGATATTTTAAGGAATTCCAATAATTTAGGCAGACTTTGGCCAGAATCCAATCTCTAGAAATAATGGTGCTAACTCACAGGATTGTAGTGGGGATTAAATAAACTAAGTAAAGCACCTAGAACAGTACCTGACTCATAGTTGGTGCTCAATAAATGCTAAATCTCACCCCCTTCCCAGGCACACGAGACTGTCCTGATGATTGTGGGGAGCCCTGGATCCTCACTTTGACACTCATGCCTTTTGTCCAAGGTATCACATTCCAGATTTCTACTGTTTTTCTTCATTGGACAAAAGCTATCCTATCTAATCATCAACATCATCATTATCATCAAGGCTTTGTCTTCCTCCCTCAGATTCCCTAATAATTGACCAAATAATCTAATGAGCTATTTCAGAATTAGGGATAAGCGGCTGAAGATGGCTTAACAGGTTAACTCTTCCTTGTAAACTTTGCATTTTAACAGTTGGACCCTCTCCGTACTAGAACAATTGGGAAAAAGTGAAAAATGAAATCAGTTACAACCATCCACCCCTTTTACCCTGCAAACCACAACTTTGTCACCTCTTTGTAAAAGTGGTCCTCACAACAATATGGCATGGATTGGTAGGGAATAGAGTGGGCCTATTTTAGTGAGTTTCAAGAAAAAATGTCTAGAGTATATTAAATAGCTGTGTGACGCTGGGCAAGCCATTTAACCTCTCTTGGCCAGAATTTTCTCATTTGTACAATGAAATAATTGGATTAGTTGATGTTTAAGAGCCCTTCCAGCTCTGATATTTTAATGAATCTGTGAAATCCTGGATTGAAACCATAACAGGTGTTACTCTTAGTGTTTAATATGTTGGCATCACTGTGAAAAACTACTATTGTCCAGTCTCCCCAGTGTTAGAAATTTGATAAAGCCACACAGCATAGTAGGTAGCTTATGAATCATTAAAACACACTTGATAAAGACATTAGTTCAAGGGAAATTTTTCTTTTAATTTCTGTGACTGTGACATGTTCCTGCTAAGAGAAGAAATTTAATATCTTTAATTTAGCTGTAGCCAAAGAATAAAGTATTTAATTAACATCATTAGTGAAAATAAATGCCATCCAATCCAAAAGATTCTCCCTCTAGAGAGATTTGAGTAGTAATAGATTTTGTCTACCCAATGCGAAAACATCCAATGGCAAAGTGGAAAATGGAGTCACTCAGCTGCTTATGTTACTTGTCAACCTCCCAAATGACAGTTCTCACTGGTCTTTCCCACTGAATGGACTGGTTCTTTGGGCTTTGAGTCTTTGAGCCCAGTCTGCAATTCTTGGAAAGGGAAGGAAAAAAGAAAAAAAACATGGAGGGGAGGGGTTTGTTTGGAGTTGGTGGGCTGAAGGGCAAAGATTGAAGAGGAAAATGATTGGAGAGGGACATGATTAGAGAGGAAAATGATTGGAGAGGAAAATGAGTTTGAGACAATTGGTACTTCAAGCGGTCACAGAAAATGCAGAGATGGGAGAGAGGTACATCATTTCCCAGAGTCACTTGGTCCTTGGTTCTCCAGCTAACAAAGCACAAAAGATGCCCCCTCTTTGCTGCCTTCCTCCCTCTCTCTGCCCACCACGGGCGCAATCAAAAGAGCTGAGCGGCTGATGAGATTCTGTAATAGATGGTGATTACTTGCAGGAGAGTGACTCTTTGTTCCTTCCTTTTCTGTGTGTTTTGATTGTTTAAGTATTTTTTTCAGAAAGAAAGATGTGCAAAGAACCCAACCACCCCAAAACAAAGGATTCTTTGAACTCCTCCTTTCTCCCTACTCCTCCGAACCAGATTGCATCGCCTTTCTATAAAGCTCTCCCTGCTTTGTTATACTAATGATCATAATGATAATAATGAGCCCTTATACTTTCATAGTGCTTCACGCTTTTCAGCGCGCTTTCAAATATATTATCTCATTTGATTTTCAAAACAACTCTATAAAGCGAGAAATGCGAGGACTATTATCCTGCTAGATAGATGAGGACACTGAGGCATGAAGAGGTTAAATTATTTATCCAAGGTCACCTGCACCTGGCTAATTAATGACAGAATTTGTACTGCACCCCAGGTCTCTGGACTGAGAGTCCAGTTTGCTTTCTACTAGAGTGGACTCTGTAGCATGATTATTTTTACAGGTGTGCCTGCATTAAGACAATTCACTACACATATGAAACAGATAAGTTAGGGAGTGATGCTTTACTTTGCCAAAAGATTCATGTGTACTACCCAAGAATTCACTACAGGGCTCTTTTAATTTTCTCTGCAGGGCAGCAGCTCCCACAGTGATAAGGGACATATTTGTTGGCAGACAATTAGAAACACATTAATTGTTTGTTTACAAACCAGTGAAATCAGTGAGAAAAACTGACTGGGTTGCTGGTACTTAAAGCTACAGTGACATGGTAGACTTTGTAGAACAACTTGACAAAGCATTTTGTCAAGTTGCATTTCAGTGGTTGTTTTCTCCGCTGTGGCTCTTGGCTTTAATACATTCCACAGAGTGACCATTATGGGGTATGGAAACAGAGACGCCAAATTGTAGTTGTCAGAGGTCCCAAGACAAAACAGAACAAAGAGACCACACCAACTGATCCAAGGTTACCTCCATATCTTCAAGTTGCCCAGTCAGACCTACCTGACTGTGTGGGTAGACATCATAAACTCCTATGTGTCTAGTAATTGATTTGTAGAAAATAATTACATTCACTGCAAATTAATGGGCATGTTTGGAGAGAATCAGGTTTAAACTGTGTCTATGTAATGCTCAGACAAGAGACCAATTCAGTAAAAGGAAAAAAAAAAACCCTCAGTCAGCCCACTTGTTTGGAATCATGTAGACAAAGCAACCAACTGATTGAATTTTTCCACTTTTCAACCTGTTGCTTTGGCAACGCACAGATGCAACTGTGCAAGACAAGTGGTCTTATGGGCAGAAATCTGGGCCCACAGCCAGGGACTAAGGATTCAAGTTCCAACTCTGCCTCAGGCAAGGGGATCTCACACAATTTGCTTAATTTTGTTTTGTTTCTTTAATGTGTTTTTGTCTATAAAATGGAGATTAATGATTTTTAGCCCTGATATTATTAGGATGGATACTCTGGCATATAAGAAAGGTTGTTGAGTTCTTTAAAAGTATTCAGAGGTGTTGTTTTGAATGTGCCCTTGATGTGGGATCACCATTTTATTAGTCTGAGATACCATTCCCATGCAGCACCCTCGTCCCTCTCAGTGTCTCTCCAAGAGCATTTTCATTTTTCTCTTTTGGTCTTTATTACTCTGGAAGTTATGAGAGCCAGAGTTGCTGCCTCCTTTTGTATTATGGTAAAAATTCTTCCCAATTATCATGTATATTCTTTAACTGCTATCTAAAGTCAAATTAACCCTAGCTTTGCAAAATCATCCAGTCCTCATGTGACCTTCTGATTTCATGTCTGTTTCAGGCGTCGTATAAATAAAATCCAGTTAATTAAAGGACCCAACAGAATTCTACTGACTTTGGAGGATATAACATTTATCAATCCCCATTTTGGCAGTAAGGTAAGGTATAGCCCCTTCTTTTGCTGCCCTGTCCAATATGGTAGCCACAAGCCCCAAGTGACTATCGAGCACTTGACATGTTGCTAGTATGAATTGTGATGTGCCATAAGAGCAAAATACACAGTGGGTTTAGAAGACTTAGTATAAAAACATGTAAAATATCTCATTAAAATTTTAAGAATGTTAATTATATGTCAAAATGATATTTTAGATGTATTGGATTAAATAAAGTATATTATTAAAATTAATTTTACCTGTTTCTTTTTATGCTTTTTAATGTGACTACTATAAAACTTAAAATTACAAATGTGGCTCATGTTATGTTTCTATTAGATAGCACTACCTTAGAACAGTGTCGTGGAAGTGAATGCAGTGCACTTTGGGCAATAGTTTAGCTTTGACTTCATGTAGCTCTTGTATATTTGGACTCAACATTTGATTGTTAGTTCCTCAAGGGCAGAGGTATATTTTTTTTAATGTTAGCCCACAGTATCTGACATGGTGCTTATGATATAGTAGGTGCTTATAAAAGTTTGGTGAATTTTCACCAAAAGTTCTGTTCTGTTTGTGATTGTGTTGTAATTGGTGATCTTCATTAAGGGGTTGCTACTGTATCCTACCCCTGGGCTAGGCTTTGTGAGAGATCACATGTAGTCCCTGCTTTCAAGGGGATTATAATCAAGTTAAAGAGACAAATTACACCGCATAAGAGAGTTGATAGGTGTCATATTGCACAAAGACACTAGAAATGCAGTAAGACTTCAAGAGGAAGCAGATCACTGGAGGAAGGTTTTTCAGAGACTCAGCATCAAAGCTGGGTCTTAAAGATAGGACCACAGGTCACAAACTGGTAACCATTTTTTGTTTGACCATCACAATTATAAAAAATAGTAGCTAGAATCTTGAAATTGTGAAATTACACATAAAAATATGTATTTCTGATTTTTTCTTTAGAAGCTGGAAGATCTAGCAACCTTGGGTCTCATTGTGGCAATTAGCTGTAACTCAGAAGTAGTTGCTCTTTTTAGAAGAGCCATGCTCTCTGCGGTTCCCATCACTCTATATTGTCTTAAACTCAATGAACTTCACCTTTTTATATTGCATGCCTGGCCCTTATAGGCATCCTAGGCAGAGGAAACAGCATAAACAGAAGCTTGGAGAAGAGACTAGTCTTTGTATATTCTTGTATGTTGACAGCATGATATAGGAAAAATATGTAAACACATTATATCATCCCCATGTGCCATTTGCTCTTGCTACACAACTGGACCAGACTTGAGAACTAATTGTTACTTCAGTGACCAAACTTGTCACTTGCCTAAATGTGACACTGAAAGGTATGTTTAATTAGTTGGCTGGGTGAGAATGGATTTGCATGGTAATACCCTGTGCAGTTGGAGTCAAATGAATTGTTCAGCTGTTTGATTTCATTCTCAATTACAACTTTAATTTTTACTTGTTTAAATCATCAGATCCTTTTGTAAGGTTGATATCATCTTCCTGGAAATGTATTGCTGAACATCAAAACTATCACTGTGGCTGGAAGCTACACTCCATCCTCATGCCATAAAATTTTACTGATATTAGTCTTCATTTTTGAAGCCACCAGAGGAACTAGGACTCATGGTGGTAGAATTTGTCTGGATTTGCAATACTCAATATGCCCTTGTATGAAATTTCCTACATTAAGTAGAAAGCATAGATGCTGAAATAATAAGCTCTGAAGCAATCCTAATACATAACCCAATACTATGAAAAAAAGATGTTCAATTCTGCAACAAGATATTTTATCTAGAAATGGGTGATGCCTAGTAAAAGTAGAAGACCAGATAGAAGTTATTGTCTAAATGTAGCAAAATATAATAAAGTTTTAGTCAAAAACCATAAGCCTATTTTTAAATCCCTACTTCGTTAGTGGTATCTATGTCAAAATGACATTACATTTCATGGCAATTGCCTAGTGTTTTGGCTCTAATGTATCAAAACAATAAATATAGCTCAATTTTGAACTGAATTAGCCTTTTTTTGTGTAGATGTTGCAGTAGTCCAGTGTAGTCTGTAAAACTTCCACCTATGCCTCATCCCATTTGTACTGAGATATAAACTATATTTGGGTGACTAAAGCATACCAGTTCTCATGAAATCACCATAAATAGCTGAGTAGTGCCACCTTCAGATGAACAAAGTGTCTATGGTTTTAAAATCTTGCTCATGATGATAGATCTTTTTTCATTTGTGCATAAATTTTGACGTAATGAGAGTAAAAAAAAAATCATCACCCTTTTTTGCCGTAAGAGTAAGAAAAATGAATAGCAGCAGGGATTTATAGGCCTTATAGGGAATTTTTTTTTTCACTATTTTGGCCCAGGTGGAAAAGGATGGCATTACCCTAGGAGAACATAGCTGTTGGCCTCCAGATCCCTTTTGGCATTTGGCTTGTATCAGGGATTCTGATGGAAAAAGGGGAAGCATACATTTTCCTTAATTGCTGTGTAGTCACAAACTTGCAGCTGGCTGTGTCTAATCAGTCAAGAAGCCAAGCCAAGAATTCCATCCAAATGGAATGTCTGAAAGTGTAAACTCTGGGTGAATATAAAATTAATTCAGTCTAGAAAAATTGGCAGGTCAGGAGAAGTCAGGTTAAGAAAGGAAGTTTTTAGAAGAAAGCGAAGCTGAAGTCCAAATATGTATGTGGATTTTGGCAGATTCTCTCGCTTTCTCCTTTGCCCTTCATGGAGAGTTTTATATCTCAATATACAGATCTAGGTGCTCCTGCCGAGATATGAAAATAAAGAATGAAAGAGAAGTAGATTCCTCCCTGGCCTTGCTCTGTTGGGGAGAGTTCAGGTTGATGCAAGGGTTATGTGAAGAGTCAAGTTTTACATCTTGTCTGAATTTTGAGCTGTTGGGATTTCAGTATATTAGGGGCTCGGTATAGTTTACTATTGTCTTGGAACTTCAACTGCAATAGTCTTGGTAGAAGGAGCTTAACTCAGGGCTAAGTCAACTAGTGGTCTTTAGTTGATCAAAGACCATTAAGGGCAGAGTGTTGGAAAGTACTTAAAACTAATTTTTATTGGCAAGCAAGAGTGAAATAGAACATGATATGGTAGAAGGAGCACAAGACCAGAAAATATAACATCAAAATTCTTGTTTTAGCCCTTACATATCCCTCTAGGCCTCTGTTTCCTCGTTATGAAATGAGAGTGTTGGAGGTGGGGGTGAGTGTTGGCCTAGACAATACTAAATGTAACTGCTAGCTCTGAATTGCCATAATTTTAAGAAAGACACATTTGGAGATATGAAGAAGAATATGAAGAACCTGTTGATTTATTATATCTTCATGTGAAATAAGTCTATTGGTTCAGTTGAAGATATAGAAGTTCAATTTTAAAGGTTAACACAGATTGCAGATAACTCTTCTTCTTGTCATTCTACTGGGTAGTTCCCAGCCCTCTCTTACTAGACATATGTGTATAAGTTAACAAATCACGCAATAGAGAATTTGGCCTACTTAACCATCAGACTCATAAATCATAGGCAGATGATCTACTCACTCTCGACCATATTATTGCTTTCTGGGATACCCTCTGCCATAAATCTTACCTGCACAAAGAAGGATGCCATTCAGGATAGTATAACAAAATGAGCCAGTCCTGAGAGTTAGGAGAGTAGGATTCTATCCTAGTTTTGCTATTGATATTTACAAAAGTTAGATTTTTATAAACAACACTCCTTGTAACTAAATACTTGACTAGCTATATGATATTGGGAAACTTATTTCACCTTTTTTGGTCTCAGTTTCTTGCCTGTAAAATGAGGGTCCTAGATTCAGTTATGACAGGTATTCTTTCTTGCCCTCCACTTCTATGACTCTAATCCTCTCTAGGAGATGGAAGCACTTACAAATCTTTACCTTTTTTGTTGGTATATGGAGGTTAAGCAAGGTACCAGCCCTGAGCTAAAGAAAAAAAAGTTTGGAGGGACAGGGAAAATTATTCAATCTCATATTTACAGGGTTCAACTCATAGAGCTACTTTCTTAGTAATAAAAAGAGAAAACCAATAAGCACAGTATCTATATCATAGGTCAATATTCTATGCCAAATCACAAGTATTTGGTTCATAACCTTTCTTTCCTAATCCTTTCTCAGAGAGGAAGTCGTGCCAGTGTAAGCTTCCAGATCACCTCAGAGGTCCAAAGTGGGAGGTCCCCAAGACTCTCCTTTTCTTCAGGGAGTCTAACTCCAGCTACCTATGAAAACTCCAACATAGCGATTTATGAGGTAAGACATTCAACAGCTATCTAATCTGCTGCCTTCTTGGATTTTAAAATGAGGAAAGGAGGAAGTGATTTAGTAACTAGTCTTTGGGCAAAAATCTTGAGACTTTTGGCAAGTATTTCCAGTTTTTTTTGGTCTGTGTCCACTTACAGACTTGTTTGGTGGACATTTTTAACAATTCTTTTCCTCAGCAACTAATCTATTTACTTATGACTTCATTGATCCTTGAACTTCGTGTATATACTCTGCACGTAAAAAATGTCCTTGAGACCCAAACACTTAAACACGTTACTCATTCCAGAAGATGTATAGATAATAAGAGAAGAAATGACTTCCTGAGTCTACTGTTTGTGATAAGATGTCTAGAGACATGCACAGGGTAGGGTTTGGGGTTCCTTTCTCTTCAAATTCTAGTTGCTCTTCTTACACCTGTTATCCTCTGATATTATTGACACTTTAAAAAATTATTCATTATTTATTTCTCTTTGCCTGTTCTGCCTCTTGGATTAACAGGTTACTTTCTGCTGCATAAAATAGAAATTCTCTTTATTTTACTGAAGTTTCTGTCTTTCAAGGTTTAAGAGGCCACCTCATACCCCTTATTCTATGATACTGGAATTTGGCAACCAGAACAAATCTTGCATCAGTTGGAGAGATGAGCCGTTTCTTCTCAGCAGGAAAGAGTTAAGCAGGGGGTAAAAGAGAAACTAGGCTGCCTTTCTGCCCCTCCTAAGTAAGATCTGCCCAGTGTGGTTTCTTTGTTTTGTTTGAAGATACTCCAAAGAGCAGCAAACACTCTCAACTTCAACAATAACTACAAAGAAAATCCAAAATAGGACAGAATGAGATTTTAGATCAGGCGTCCTCAAACTCGCCTGCGGGCCACATGCGGCCCGCCGAGGACATATATCCAGCCCGCCGGGCGTTTTTGCCGCCGCTGCCTGTCCTGCTTAGCAGCCGACTCGTCCCGGGCCCACACTGCGCATGTGTGGAATGTGCGCCGCACTCTCCAACGGCCCTCCAGCGGTCTGAGGGACAGTGAACTGGCCCCCTGTTTAAAAAGTTTGAGGACCCCTGTTAGATTGTCAACCACATTGGATTTTCCAAGTGAATACTCTCCTCCATTGGATAAATAATTGACAGAGGACTTGCTCAGGTTTGAATATGTTCCATTCCAAATTCTGATGTTGAAACTTTATGGCCAATGTGATGATATTAAGAGGTGGGGCCTTTAGGAGGTGATTAGGCCATGAGGGATCCCTACTCATGAATCTCTATTCATGAATGGGATGAAGGCTCTTATAAAAGAGGTTTCATGCAGCATTTGGCTATCTTGTGCTTCTGCCATGTGAGGACACAACATTCCTCCCCTCTGGAGGATGCAGCAATAAGGTACCATCTTGGAAGCAGAGAGCAGCCCTCATTAGACAACCAACTCTGCTGGTGCCTTGATCTTGAATTTCCCATCATCCAGAACTGTGAGAAAATAAACTTCTGTTCTTTATAAATTACCTAGCCTTGGGTATTCTGTTATAGCAGCACAAATGGACTAAGAAATTGGTACCAGAGAAGTGGGTGTTATGATAGCATATACCTAAAAATGTGGAGGCAGCTTCAGAACTGGGTAATGAATAGAGGCTGGAACAGTTTTGAAATGAATGCTAGAAAATAATTTAGATTACTGTGAATGAAATATTAAGGGCAATTCTGGTGAGGGCTCAGAAGAAGAGAAAAGCTGTACAGAAATTCTGATTCTTCTTTGAGATTACTTAAGTGGTTGTGAACAGAATGTTGGTAGAAATATGTATGATAAAGGCCAGTCTGATGAGGTCTTAGGTGGAAATGAGGGATAAGGTATTGGAAACGGGAAAAGAAGCCATTCTTGTTATAAATTGGTGAAGAGCTTGGCAGAATTATATCCATGTCCAAGGAATTTGTAGAAGGTAGAACTTGCACACAATGAACAAGTATATTTAGTGGAATTAATCTCTAAGCACCAAAGCATTCCGGGTGCTGAATGGCTTCTTTTAACTGCTTATAATAAAATGTGAGAAGAGAGAAATGATTTAAAAACAATTTATAACCACAAGTGAAGCACAAGGTAAAGATCTAGAAAATTCCCAGCCTGGTCATGTAAAGAATTAAAAAGCATGTTTAGGAGAGAAAACCAAGTATGTGGCCAAAAAAGTTTGATAAGAAAGTTAGTGTGGATAGAGGGAAGCAGGATGCTATTCATCAAAACAATGGGAGAATGACCCTAAAGACATTTTGGAGATCTTCAAAGCTGCTATACCCATCACAGGCCCAGAGTGCCAGCACCTTGAAGGCTGAACAGTTTCAAATGAGAGTATAGTGCCTTGAGGGCTTAACAGTTTCAAAGGAGAGACCCAGGGTACTGAAGGGGCCCAGGACACCTGTGGGATCTCAGGGCTTGCTGCCCAGAACTGACTCAAGTCTCTGTTTCACACATCCTGGTGCATTGCTCCTCGATCTCCCCAGCTGTGACTCAATTGGGCCCAGGCATGGCTCAGGCCACTTCTCAAGAAGGTACAATCCATAAATCTTGGCAGTATCCACATGGTGCTAACTTTGCAGATATGAGAGATGGAGACATGGCTGTCTCCATTTAGATTTCAAAGGATGTTTTGCACAACCCTGGAATGCAGGCAGCAACTTGCCACAGGGACAGGGCCACTGCAGAGAGTCCTCACTAGAATAATGCCCAGTGGAACTATAGAGTTAGACCCACAGCAAAGGGTTCCCACTAGGGCAATGCCCAGCAGGACTGTGGAGTCAGGGCCACCACAGAGAGCCTCCACTAGGACAATGTTTAGTGGAGCTGTGGGGACAGGGCTTCCCCTGAGACTCGAGACCTGTCGAATCACCAGAATGCAATGCCAGCCTGGAAGAGCTGTAGGTACCTGACTCCAACCCATGAGAACTGTGCATGGGTTATACCCAGCTAAGTCATGAAGGAGGGGCCCACTGTGGCCTTGGGGGCCCAACCTCCACTCCAGTGTGTCCAAGAGTTGAGACATGGAGTCAAAGAAGATTATTCTCAAGCCTCGAGATTGAATGTTGTTTGCCTCATTGGGTTTTGGACTTACTTGGGACCTGTTACCCATTTCTTCTGTCCTATTTCTCACTTTTGGAATAGAAATGTCTGTTCTGTGCCTATCTCACCATTGTATTTTGGAGGTACATAACTTGTTTGATTTCACAGGTTCACAGCTGGAGGGCAATAGAGCAATTTGCCTCAGTATGAATGGTGTCTTGAGTCTCCTAATGTCTGACTTAGATGACACTTTGGACTTTAGACTTTTGAGTTGATGCTGGAATGAGTTAAGACTTTTGGGATAGAATAAATGGATTTTGCATGTGAGAAAGACAAAAATCTGGGGGAACAGGAGTGAAATGCTATGGTTTGAATGTGTCCCCTCCAAAATTCAGGTGTCGAAACTTAATGGTCAATGTGATGGTATTAAAAGGTGGGGCTTTTCCTCCAGAAGGTGCAGCAATAAGGCGCCATCTTGGAAACAGGGAACAGACCTCACCAGACAACCAAACCTGCTGGTGCCTTGATCTTAGATTTCCCAGCCTCCAGAACCATGATAAAATAGGGTGTTCTTTATAAATTTCCCAGTCTGAGATATTCTGTTATAGCAGCACAAATGGACTCAGGCCTTCAAAACCAAGATTGGCATTGTTTTAGTGTACCTGAGGGCTTTGACTTAAATTAGTGGCAGGAAACCTCTGGATCTTGCCTTTGTCTTAATCAAAGAAGAGATTTGCTTCAAATATAAACTTGAGGTATCAGAGAATTGGCAGCTCTACTCTCTCAATGACCTAAGATAAGATAATCAGATAGCTTTTGAATGTCAAATGGAATGAGCTGATGGCTTTACAAATGTATTGACACCTCTAAGATTCTGAAGTAAATCTCAATAATCTTGGTTTTTAATCTGTAAAATGAAGGGTTGAACTAAATTCTCAATTCTGGTTGCTCATTAGAATCTCCTTGGGGAGCTTAAAAAAATTACCTATTCCCAGGCACCACCCCCAGCAATTCTGATTCAGTTGGTATGAGATGGGGCCCAGGTATTGGTATTTTTTTTTAAGTTCCCTGATATGTGCAGCCACGGTTGAGAATTGCTGGTCTAAGAGACTCTCTAAGGCTTTTTCTGGCTCAGATATGCTATGAGTCTCTGATTCAGTGGAAGAATTTATGTGTTAAATTGTGGTATGTTTTATTTGGTGGGGTTGGAAGGTTATAGTGTAGAATTGAGAAGAGAAAAAATAAACATCTGTATGTAACTGGCCTTTAAGAATCTGTCAGATATTTTCTCATTTTGGAAGGAGGCAGAGAGATTAGTCCCAAGAGTGACTGTTGGTCGGTCAGATCATGAGTATTTCTGAACTGTGGAGGCCAAAGGGGGCCTTTGTCTTCACAAAAGGAGGGTGTTAGTGAGAATAATAGCACATGGTGAAGTTAAGATTAGGCTGATGGCAGGGTGTGAAGGAAGACAGCTGAGGCTAGAAAACTGCCTGGCGAGGGCTAAAGAGGACTCTGGGAGGGAATATAAGTCAATTGAATCAACAGATCAAACAAAGAAGTCCAGTGTGCCTTCTGAAATGGTCCTCTGTTAGGAGTGTTATAAAGAAGACTCCTTATCTAGTTTCTGTTTAAAATAAATTAACAATTTCTAATAATTGTTATTGGAAGACTCGGAATTTCCTGATAATGTGCCTGGGGTAGCAGATACCTAACAGCAAAAGACAGGCTTCTCTAGGACATGCCATAACATTATACTACACTGACACATATTCACACTTTGTACACACGGATGCATAACCTTAGGAACTGCACAGGAAAACCAGCACTTATTTTACAGATACCCTTTGAAATGTGAAAGGAAAGCCAGATGAGCCAACTGCTGAGCAGAAAGAGCTGTGAATGACAGATGTAGTGAGGACATGTCATGGTCTGCTCTAGCAGCCATAGTCTGGGGTAGAGGGGGTGAGGTGAGCAGCAGTGTAACCCTGATACACTCAGGAAGAACCCACTGAACTCATCTTCCCTCTTCATTTTCTGACTCCTTCTGCCTCTCTGCCTCTCAGCCTTTCCTTGTGTTTTCCTCTTTGTCTCACCTTTCTCTCTGTCCCCATTCATTTCCCTTTCCCAGAGCCTTTTTTTTTCTGTCTTCCCACTGCCTATATACCTTATAGCACTCTCTCTCCCCCTCTCCCTTCCACCAACCACCTTCTCTTTCTCATTACAGACTTATAGATCATCAGAGCTGAAAAGGACCGAAGAAACCATCTAGTGAGTCCAGCTGTATCAGTGAGGAAACTGAGGTTCAGGCAAATTGAGTGACTGTTTTAAGGTCACCCTTGAGTTTGAAGCAGAGCCAGGTCTAGGATCTAGTTCTCTTGCCTCTTAGTTAATACACCATGGCCTTAGTTCAAAACTGATGGACTTTAAATTACTTCTAAAAACTTCAGTGAATAGAGTTTGATGTTTCTTGTTCTTAATTAAAAAGTGAGTGATGAGTGAAGTATTTTATCATTCTCTTTTAAAAGAAAAAAACAAAACAAATAGTGCATGTGTGGTGAAGATAAAACCTGCCCATTTCCTCCCCTTTTCTCATTATTCATGAAGTAGGACGCACACAGACTCAATAAAAATTTGCTTGCAAAGTTTGTGAGAATTATTTAAATCTTAAAACAAACACACACAAATCCCCCAAACCAAAGAAGCCCAATGAGAAGAAAGAGCAACAAAGTGGGAGATGGGGAATCTTGGTTCAGTTTCTGGCTCTGTTACTACCTAGGCTTCTGACCTTGGGCAAGTCACTTAATCTCTTTAGGCTTCAATTTCTTTATCAAAATATTAAGAGATTGGGCTAGGGACACCTAAGACCCTTTCCAGCTCTCACATTTGGTGATTTGGCAGGAAAAAGGTCTGCTTAGCTGCTTGTGGCAGTTAGTAAGCCAGAGAGAAGGCTAACCTATATCTGCAATAGGGCTAACTCTAGGAAGAAGGTATCAAGTACCAGGTGTAGGGCAGGGTCAGGACTGCTAGTATTGATGTTAAGGTTGTGCACTGCATGGGAACACCACATCTAAGAGGGTAATATTCACATTGTAGACATATACTAACTGATATGTGAGTGGTGCAGGAGTAGGTATAGAGATCCTGGCTTCTCTTTCTAGTCCTGGAAAGGGGTGGTGGAAAAGCCTTCTCATATCTCTATCTCTACTGGGACACCTGACTATGCACATACACAGTCACCGGCAAACATATGTATAGCTGCGTATGTACTATCCCAACTATGCCCCACAAGTTCTTTGAGGATGCTTCTCTATTCTGCTTAATATTTTTGGATGTCCAATTCCAGTTTCACATTCCCACCCCAACAGCTTAACTCCAAACTTGACAAAGAGGGCTCACCTGGCAGGCAGAGCTTGGCGATGTGTGGAGTATCCGTCCTGCTAGTGGAATGTGCTCCCTGGTGTCTGGGGGATGTGTCAGTGAATGAGAGTGTGGCACATGCCTGTGTGTATACAGCCAGGGCTGCTGCCTAGCATCACAGGGCTGCCACAGGCTGTACAATAATATACTCACATAATTCGTTTTTTTTTTCTTTTTTTTTGAGACAAAGTCTCGCTCTTTTTCCCGGGCTAGAGTGCCGTGGCATCAGCAGAGCTCACAGCAACCTCAAACTCCTGGGCTCAAGTGATCCTCCTGCCTCAGCCTCCTGAGTAGCTGGGACTACAGGCAGGCGCCACCATGCCCGGCTAATTTTCTCTATATATTTTTAGTTGTCCAGCTAATTTCTTTCTATTTTTAGTAGAGACGGGGTCTCACTCTTGCCCAGGCTGGTCTCGAACTCCTGAGCTCAAAGGATCCTCCTGCCTTAGCCTCCCAGAGTGCTAGGATTATAGGCTTGAGCCACCGCGCCTGGCATAATAATTCGTTTTTTTAACTTGAGAGAAAGCACCCTTTTCTAATTAGCACAAAGATGCCGTAGCAGCTAGCAGTGACCATGGGCCAAGTAACATAGTTGCAAAGGTACTGGGAAGGCTTTTTTGTTCACCAATATTTCCCCACACGTTGGCTGATTTTGTAAATTCCCAGTTAGACTTTTATTCTTTCAGTTTAAGATTTGATCCCTCTAAAGGGCAAAGTCCTCTGAAGGGTAGAACTTCACACTTGTGTCAGTCCCTACTGACTTCTATGAATGAGTTTTAGATCCCTGGCTGAGAGCAGATTTTGATAACAGAAACTTAGTGAGAGGTAAATGAAGAGGGTATGAATGAGGGGAGTATCACAGAGGTGGGAAAGGGGAAAGGCAAAGACTGGGGTGATGGGTTGCAAACTTTAACATGCATCAGAATCACGCGGAGGGCTTATGAAAACACAGATTGCTCGGCCTCACCTCCACAATTTCTGATTCTGTAATTGTTGGGTGGGGCTTGAGAATTGGTCTTTCTGACCAGTTCCCAGGTGATGGCTGACGCAGCTAGTTCAGGGCCACACTCGGAGAATTTCTGGCTCAAATGCTTTGACATGCTTTCAGGCAAACACTGATCCTAGACTACCCTTCTGAGCGCTGTGAGCACTGAGCCTGGCTAGTGCAGTTCTGTTCAGCAGCAGAAGGTCTCTGAGAGGCATTTCCTAATTAAAAGGCTTTGAGCTCCTTGGTTAGTAGATGCTGACACAAAATGAGGGCAAGTAACTCAGAAGCCTGCAGCTCCCATTAGCCTTTGCTCCCAGCAGGTTTCCAGATGCAGTGCCACAGCTGGATAGATTCCTTATTCTTGGAATTTGACTGCACAGAGCTCTCTGCTTTATTATCTCTACTCGATGACAAGTTGGCGCAGCCTGAAATGGAATCTCCAGGCTATAGGTAATAGATGTGAAAGCACTTTGAAGAGTAGAGACCATTGTGCAAATGTAAGGCATTATTACTATTATGGAGAAAAGAGAATCTATATATGTACTGTTTTTTAAAAAAAAATTTAGGTTGGACAGAAACTAAATAGAGCTTGATGACTGATGAATCCTTGAGGCTATGCACATAGAAGAAAATTATCTATCAGGCACTGGTGCTGAAGTGAAGACAATAAAATAATTGTTGTTTTTGACTTGACAGCAGCCTTAGAAATAGCAGTTTGTACTTAATAAGTAGGAAATAGTCTTTTGAAGGAGCCTAGATTACTCATATTACTATGGTAGTACATTTGTGCATTCAAATGAAAATGTTTAATCTGCATTTAAGCCAAATGGTTTATGATTAAAGCATAAGAGCACCCCCTCCCACATACACACAAATGGCCTGTCCCACAAGAGAAAAATGGATCAAGGTAAATGTAGGAAATATTTGCTGCAGTATATCTCCCAGTCTCCCACCTTACATTTCCCTCCACAGACGCCTCAAGGCAGTGGGAATTGCAACCACCAACCATCACCATTAATCGCAGGGAACCTGGTGCTACATCATTTAGTAGCTATGAATAAGTGAAATGACCTAGCACTTTCTGCAGTTAGTTAAGGAAGGCTTTGCACAGAGTGGTATCCTTCCTTTTCTGAAGTCCACACACTTGCAATTGTTTCCCTGTCTTGAGTAATTGGAATTTTTAACTTTAACATCTGTGTATGACCTCATTTTAGCTCATAATACAGAGTGGCCAGGAGGTTGAGGGTGGGAGAGGAGGAAAAAGTCTATTTGGGTTGGTGGTGTAACTATAAAACATTCCTGTAGAAGGGTCAT
The DNA here is from genome assembly GCA_008086735.1 of Cheirogaleus medius. Lineage (NCBI taxonomy): Eukaryota > Metazoa > Chordata > Mammalia > Primates > Cheirogaleidae > Cheirogaleus > Cheirogaleus medius. The sequence continues at coordinate 5,384,741 of VBSM01003151.1, read as the reverse complement.
TGTTCTAAAGCTTCTGGCAACTAAGTTTCTTCACTATTCTCTATCTTTTCTTTCTAGGGTGACTGGGTATGGCTGAAAAAGTTTCCCCCTGGAGATTTTGGAGACATTAAGTCCATCAAATCAAGTGCGAGTGATGTGTTTGAAATGGTATGAGAAACTCTCATTTATATATATTTCCACAAAAATCAATCTATTCTCCAAAGTAACTAACTCCAGCTGTCTAGGAAGACCCCTTAACAAATCAGTGCAGGGTAACTGCAGGGTTGTTATTGGCTTGGTATGATCATGTGATTCAATGGCAAAAACATGGGCTCTGGAGTCAAAGAGACATGAAGTATTCAAACCCCAGCTCTACCACTTAAGAGCTATATTAACTTGGGCAAGTCATCTACAGTAGCTGAGCCTTAGTTTCCTTTTTTGTAAAAGGGGTATATTAATGTCTACTTCCTAGATTGGGATGAGAATTTAAAGAGACAAAACACACAAAGCATCTTGCAAATTTCCTGGCATATAGCTTCTTTGTAAAATGGTAGCTATTATGATCATTTTCAAGTAAATATACTATCATCATTCAAAATCTCCATTTTTTCAGTCCTGGAAAAGTCACTTGGTAATTTTTGTTTGAAAAGTGGCTATTTCTCTAATCACACTAATTCTGTTCAAAGAGTCCTTAGATGGTTGACTTAAGGAAGCAGCCTATAGATAAGGCAGGGATGCTGATGATTCCTTCCATACCATTTAAAATCTTGGCTCCTCCTTGAACTTTGAGTCCATACAAGATTCGTGGATACTGTTTTGGGTTCCTTGAGACTCTTCAGAGTGGGATTTTAGAAGGTAATCATATATTTCTCCACATATATGAAGCAGACAATTTTAAATCATTCCAACAAATCTGAACGAGGCACCTACTACATCTAGAACACTGTACAAGTGAAAAAACAACAAAAGAAATGGAAGAGATGTGGCCCACTGAGGACAACACGTGCCCTGGGGGTCAGGATGAGATGTTGTGATTTGATATTTTTCTTATATGTGACTTTCATGCCTGGAGATGAGTCCAGAAAGGGGACCAAGGTCAGAGCTAAAATAGGCAATTCCACACTGGTTTGATGATCCAGTATGCTAAACAGAAAGCTAGAACCAAAATATGAAATCAAAACAGAGTCAAACCTGGGGAAGCTGATATACTAGAAGTATGGAAATAAGAAGATAGGTATTGACCCAAGGTGGAGTGTGTCCATGACATCTTCTTTTTGGGTAACTTTTAATTTGGATATAATTTCAAACTTATAGAAAAGCTATAAGAATAATTCAAGGGACTCTTGTGTACCCTACCCAGATTTAGCAATTGTTTACATTTTACCCAGTTGCTTTTTATTATCTGTTTCCATATTTATGTACATTATTTTTCTGAACCATTTGAAAGTAAGCTGTAGACACTAGGCCCTTTTACCTCTAAATACTTCAGCGTGTTCCCCAAAACAAAGACATTGTTGTACATAAATACAGTATAATGATCAAAATAAGAACATTTAACATTGATACAATACACTTATCTAAACTACTGTCCATATTCTAATTTTGTCAATGGTTTTAATACAGTATAGCTAATTTCCCCCAGGTCAGTTTCCAATCCAGATTTACACAATGTAATTGGTTGTCATGTCTCTTTAGTCGCTTTTAATCTGAAAGTTTCTCAGACATTTCTTTGTTTTTCTTCACCTTGGTATTTTTAAAGAATTCGGGTCAGTTATTTGGTAGACCATCTCTTAATTTGGGTTTCCTCAATGTTTTTTGTGGTTAGATTTAGGTTGTGCATCTTCAGCCAGAACACTACAGAGTTGATGTGTCTTTTTCAGTATACTATATCAGGAGGCACACAATGTCAATCATCCCATTATTGGTGATGTTAACTTGATTACTTGGCATAGGTGATGTCTACCAAGTTTCTCCTCTGGAGAGTTACTGTATTTATCCCATTGTGATTAATATATAATTTGGGGGGAGATACTTTGAGTCTATGTAAATATCCTGTTCTTTATCGAAGTTTTACCCACTAATTTTAGCGTCCATTGATGAATTTCTATTTCTAGCGTTCTTTCTACATTTACTGGTTGGCATTTTATTATAAGGAAAAACCTTTCCTTCTCCCCCATTTATTTACTTATTCATTCATTTATATCAGTATGTGTGTATGGGTTTTTATTTTATTCAATTGGTTAGGATCCGTAATCTATTATCTATCTATCTATCTATCTTTCTATCTAAAACGATAAGTTCATACTGAAGCCTCTAATTCTAATCCAATGCCACAGGGTTCATTTTAGTTTTTTTCCTTTTCCGTATTTGTAACTTTTTTCTCCAACAAGTGAGAAAACTGCCTCCCATTCTCCTCATGACATCTTTTTGTGTGTTCCCTTCACTGACTTGTGTGGCCATATCACGTACAGAAAGTAACTCAACCTTAGGGAAAAGGCCACAATTTTCTAGAATTTACCATGTAGAAGCCCCTGATTCCTTTCTAATGGTTTTATGAAGCTGGAGGTAGATATGACCATACTATCATTGTGAGTCCATCACTGCCTTGATTATTTATGTGCATTCATGATCTTGAAATGATGGGACTGGGTACCAGGGGCCAGACTGGAAAGCAGATCTTGGTGATCCAAGTATAGAAAGAAGCAGTGCACAAAGAGATCAATATTCTTGAAAGGCAAACAACTGGAGTCAGAAGGCCAAACGGCTGATAACTTTCAACATCTTTTAGGATTCCAACTTCTGCAAAAGTGTATGCAAGACAATCAGGCTCTGTCTCTCATTCTCATATTGTTCCCCTTCATCTGGAACTGATTAGCATACCCCCGTGCTCTTCCAAAGACAAATGGAGAGGATCCTGGAACTTTTCCTGGGCAATTCTCAATTCTTCAAGGCTTTCTCTGTCTCTCTAAGAAACGTGAAGAGGAGGAAACTTCTGTTGCTATGAAACAAAGTGTTAGTTTTGTGGGAAAAAAAGTTTTGCATCAATCTAGAGCCTCTACTGAGAATATCATCTTCCCCATAGCCATTTCTTCTCCAGTCGTGGCTGTTATTGTGCCTCAGTACCTCAGGATCATGGGGTGGAATTGTATTCCTTGCTCACTGATGATGTTTCTGCAACAATGATCCCCTTCCTTTTGTTAAACACACACACACACACACACACGTGCACTCATGCACACAAACAAGCTTTTGAGGCTAATGCTACTCAATTTTAGCACCCTCTCCATCACTTCTTACTGTCCTCTACTCCTCCCCTGATGTATTGAATATTTTGGGATATGGCTCATGATCTTCCTCTCTACTCCAAGACCTGCCATTATGCTGGCAACATCAACATCCCTGTAGACATCTATATATCTTGGCTATTTGATGCTTTGCCATATCATCTCTAATATTAATAATCTTCTCTTCCATTCTTCTTTGGCCAGACACTGCTACCATTATACCTTGGGCTTTTTCATCATCCATAACTGCCACTGAAAATGCTTCACCTCCAAAATAATAAATTCAAACATCACACTCTCTGACTGCAGCCTCCTTTTTTCCTCAACTTTGCCTATATTTGACTACATCAAGTCTTCTAGTCTACTGACCTCTACTTTCTTCAAGCCCACAAGCATTTCTTTTTTCAATTTAGACTTCATAATTCATCATTTGAATACATTCTTATTTCTATCTTTTTGGTCAGACACACTTGCAAAATTCCAATTCTATATGATCCCAACTCTTAACTTTCTTTGTGCCTGCACTTGAAGAGCCAAATATTGTGGCAGAAAGTCATGCAACAATGTATGTTGTTTTCACCATAAATTCATGGTTTCTTATCTTTAAATGTGCCTTAACACTAAGTAAGTCCATTATACTTCATTGGTTAATTCACTTTCTGTAACCCATACATCAAAGCTTCTCCATTCTCTTTAAACCCCCAATGTCCTTTTCTTTCTGTATTTTTACTATTACCATCCTGGTCCAAGTTACCATCATCTCCCACTAGGATGAAGTATCTCATTGTGTTTTTTAATTTTTATTTTTAATTGCACTAAAATACACATAACAAAATTTACCATTTTAAAGTGCACAGTTAAGCAATGTTAAGTATATTTGCATTGTTGTGCAGCATATCTCCAGAACTTTTTCGCTTTGCAAAACTGAAACTCTGTACCCATTATTAAATGACTCTCCATTTCCTCCTCCCCACAGCTCCTGGTAAACACTATTCTATCTTTTTTTCTATCAATTTTACTACTTCAGGTATCTTACCTATGTAGAATCACAGAGTATTTGTCATTTTGTGACTTACTTATTTCATTTAGCATAATGTCTTATTGTGTTTATGAAATACATTTTTTATTCAGATATAATAAACATAAATAAAATGTATACATCTTAGGCATTCTGTTCAATGAATTTTGACAGTTGCATATATCTGTGTAACCATTCTCCCAAACAAGATGCATAATATGTCCATTACCCCAGAAAGTTCCCTTGTCCCCCTTTTCAGTCATTCTCCTGTCTCAGAGGCAACCACGGTTCTGATATCTATTAACATAAATTAGTATTTTCTTCTGTTCTTAGATTTTATATAAATGAAATGATACAGTATCTTTTATGCCTGGCTTCTTTCTGTCAACATAATGCTTTTTAAGATGAATTCATAATTTTGCATATATTGGTAGCTCATTTTTAAATTTCCTAGTAGTATTTCTTTTTTTTTTTCTGAGACAGAGTCTCACTCTGTTGCCCGGGCTACAGTACCATGATCTCAGCCTCGTTCACAGCAACCTCAAACTCCTGGGCTCAAGCAATCCTCCTGCTTCAGCCTCCCAAGTAGCTGGGACTACAGGCATGCGCCACCATGCTCGGCTAATTTTTTCTATATATTTTTAGTTGGTCAATTAATTTCTTTCTATTTTTAGTAGAGACGGGGGTCTCCCTCTTGCTGAGGTTGGTTTCGAACTTCTGACCATGAGCGATACACCCGCCTCGGCCTCCCAGAGTGTTAAGATTACAGGCATGAGCCACCGCGCCTGGCCTTCCTAGTAGTATTTCATTTTATAAATATATCACAATTTGTTAATAATTCTCCTGTTGATGAACATCTGGCTATTTCTAGTTTTTTGGATAAGGCAGTTATAAATTTTTTATTGTAGTAAAAAACCATGTAACATAAAATTTACCATCTTAACCATTTTTAAGTGTGCAGTTCAGTAGTATTAAGTATATTCACATTGTTGTGAACCAGATCTACAGAATTTTTCATCTTGCAAATTTGAAGCTCTATACCCATGAAACAATTTTCCTTTTCTTCTAGCCCCTGGTAACTACCACTCTGCTTTCTGTTCCTATGAATTTGACTACTTTAGATACCTCACATAAGTTGAATCATACAGTATCTGTCTTTTTGTGACTAGATTATTTCACTTAGCATAATGTCCTCAAGGTTCATCCATGTTGTAGTATGTGACAGGATTTTCTTCCTTTTAAAGGCTGAATAATAATTCATTGTATGGTCCATTCATTCATTGATAAACATTTGGGTTGCTTCTACCTCTTGGTGATTGTGAATAATGCTGCTTTGAACATGGGTGTACAAATATCTCTTTGAGGCCCTGCTTTAAATTCTTTTGGATGTGTATCCCGAAGTGGGATTGCTGGTTCATATGGTAGTTCTATTTTTAATTTTTTTGAGGAACTTCCACCATACTGTTTCCCATAGTAATTGCACCATTATACAATTCCACCAACAGTTCACAAAGGTTCCAATTTTTCCACATCCTTGCCAACACTTATTTTCTGTTTTTTAATAGCAGTCATAGTAATAGGTGTGAGGTGATATCTCATAGTGGTTTTGATTTGCATTTCTCTCATAATTAGTGATGTTGAGCATCTTTTCATAGACAACTATAAATATTTTTTACACACCTTTCTGTGAACATATATTTTCACTTCTCTTGGGTGAATACGTAAGAATAGAATAATTGAGTTATAGAATAGTTGTACGTGTAACTTTATATGAAACATGCAAATAGTTCTCCAAGTTGGCTATAACATTTTACATTGTTATCAGAAATGTTCCAGTTGCTCTAAATTCTCAGCAACATTTGTCTTTTTTTTGATACTTGCCTTTCCAGTGTGTGTGAAATGGTATTTATTGTACTATAATTTGCATTTTCTTGATGACTGAAGTTGTTAAGCACCTTTTCATGTGTTTATAATTTATTTGTATATCTTTTGTGAAGTATCTGTTCAAGTTTTTGCCCATTCTTAAAACTTGTGATTTTTTTTGTCTTTTAATTTTTGGATTATAGACATTCTATATATATCCTAGATAAAGTCTTTGCTGAAGTATTTGTTTTGAAAATATTTTTCTCAATTTGTGGCTTGTCTATTAGTTTTGTTAATGATGTCTTTAGATGAGCAAGAGTTTTAATTTCAAGGAAGTCCAATTGTCCAATTTATCATTTTATTTCCCTCCCTCTCCCTCTCCTTCTTCCTCTGCCTTTCTCCTCCCCTCCTTTGTCTGCCCCTCCTCCTCCCCTCTATTTTAGAAAGAGTTTGTGTAAGATTGGTACTATTTATTATTTAAATTTTTAATAAATTTCATCAGTAAAATCATCTGATCCTAGGATTTTCTTTGTGGAGATGTTTTTGAAAACAAATTGAATTTCTTTGCTGAATATAGGACTACTAGGATTGTTATTTCATATTGTACCACTTTTAGTAAGTTTCGTAAGAAATTTGTCAATTTTGTTTAAGTTGTTGATTTTATTCATATAAAGTTGTTTAAAAATTCCTTTATTATCTTACTGATATCTGTAAGATCTGTAGTGATATCACCTCTTTCATTGTTGATGAAACTTGTACTTTTTCTTGCTCAGTCTTGTTAGAGATTTATCAAATTTATTGCTTTGTTTTAAAGAACAAAGTTTTGACTTTGCTAATTTTCTTTACTTTTTATAGGCTTTCTAGTTCTAAGATCTCTGATCTTATTGTTATTATTTCCTTCTTTCTATTGACTTTTTGGTTTAATTTGTTCTTCTTTTTCTGACATCTTAGTGAGAAACAGAGATCCTTGATTTTTAAGCATTCTTTCTTTTTTAATATAAACAACATATTTCCCTTTAAGCTCTGCTGTAGCTACATCCCACTAATTTGGTATGTTGTATTTTTATTTTCCTTCAGTTTCAAATAATTATGATTTTTGTTGTTATTTCTTTTTTGTGCATGTATTATTTGGAAACATATGCTTAATTACCAGATATTCAGGGCTCTTCTAGATATATTTAATAGATTTCTCATTTAACACTGTTGTGATCAAAGCATATAATCTATAAATTTAATCTTTTGAAATTTATCAAAAAATATTTTATGGCCAAGCATGTGTTCTATGTTGGTGAATATTCCACCTGCATTTGAAATTAATGTATATTGTATGGTTGTTGGGTGTAGAGTTCTATCCATATTGATTAGGTCAAGATAGTTGATAGTGTCATTCAGATCTTCTATATCCTTACTACATTTTTATCAATATGTTATATCAATTACTATTAAAATTTTCTTATTTTCTAATTCTGTGAGTTTTTTTTTCTTCGTGTACTTTGAAGCACAATTATTAAGTACATACATATTGGTGTGTTAGTAAATGTTTAACAACAGGGTTTCTGATAAAATTCCTTAATTTGGAGCATTTTCTGATTTCTGTGCTATAAATACCTCCATTGTGACTGATTTTGGGCTACCCATGTGATGTCACTAAACACAGCGTTGGTATGAAATATGCGAAATCTGCTTCTTGTGATCTAGTATGAACCAGCTCCAGCACACCACTGTGCATATAAATTTATAATTGTTATGTCTTGATTCTTTCTCCATTGGGAAATGCCCCTCTTTATCTCTGGTAATATTTATTTTCTTGATTTTTATTTTGTCCAATAATATAGCTACTCTAGCTTCTGATTAGTTTTTGCATGGTTTATATTTTCCTATCCTTTTACTTTCAATCTATCTGTGTCTTTGGATTAATGATCATCTTTTTTAGGAAATATACATTTGGTTCTTGCTTTTTTCCCCCATTCTGCAATCTCTGCCTTCTAATTGGAGTGTTTAGGCCATTTGCATTTTAGGTACTTACTGATATAGTTGGATTTTTGGTCTTATATTTTGCTGTTTGTGCTCTATTTGACTCACCTATATTTTTGTTTGTTCCCTTGTTCCTTCTTTCCTGCTTTCTTTGGGCTAAAAATATTTTTTTGAGACACAGTCTTGCTCTGTTGCCCAGGTTAGAGCACCATAGCATCAGGCTAGCTCACAGCAACCTCAAACTCCTGGGCTCGAGCGATCCTCCTGCCTGAGCCTCTGAGTAGCTGGGACTACAGGCTCACACCACCACGCCTGGCTAATTTTTCTATTTTCAGTAGAGATGGGGTCTTGCTCTTACTTAGGCTGGTCTCGAACTCTTGACCTCAAGCAATGCTCTGGCTTCGGCCTCCCAGAGTGCTAGGATTACAAGCGTGAGCCACTGTGCCCGGCCTAAAAATATTTTTTATGTATCCCATTTTGCTTCCTATATTGGCATTTTAACTATACTATTTGCATTTTTAGTGGTTGTTCTAGGAATTGCTATATGCATCTTGAACTTATAACAATCTACTTAAGAGTTAATATTGTACTACTTTACATAAAACACAGGAAATTTGTAACAACATTGTTCCATTTACCTAGCCTACTATTCTTTGCTCTATTGTTGTCATATATATTACCTCCACATTTATTATAAACTCTGTGATATAGTGTTAAAATATTTTTAAACATTAATATGTATTTCATAGAAATTAAGAGAATGAAATAAAAATATATTCTGTTTTATTTATCAACATACTTACTATTTCTGATAACTTTCATTCATTCCTAATAAAGCCAAGTTTCCATGTAGCATTACTTCTCTTCATCCTTAAGATCTTCCTTTTTGCATTACTTGTATTGCAGGTCTGCTGATGATGAATTTTCTCAGTTTTTGTCTATTTGATAATGTCTTCAATTTTGAATGATACTTTCACTGGATACAGAATTATGAGTTAACAGCAATTTTCTCAATTTTCTTTGGCATTTTAAACATGTAATTCCACTGTTTTCTGCCAGCCATTATTCATTCCTCTGTGTGTAATGTGGGCTGTTTGTTCTCTATCTTCAAAAGTTTACTTTATCTTCAGATTTCAGGAGTTTGACTATTAAATGTCAAAGTTTTTTTTTTTCAACCTTCTTGGGGTTCACTAAGCTTCTTGGATCTTTAAGTTTGGTTTTGGATTGTAGGTGTTTGAGTATGATGTATCTAGGTTGCTTTCTTTGTATTTATCTTGTTTGGGGTCCAGTGAGCTTCTTGGATTTTTAAGTTGATGTCCTTTACCAAATTCATGCAGTTTTTGGCTACCATTTTTCAAAATATTTTTATTCTGCCACATTTTCTCTTACATCTTTCCAGGACTCAAGTTATATGTGTGTTAGACTGCTTGTTATTGATCCCTGAGACTCTATGCATTTTTTCCCATTCCTTTACTTTCTGTTCTTCAGATTGGGGTATTTTTATTTCTCTCTCAAGTTCATTACTCTTCTGTCATCTCCTAAATCCACATAATGAATTTTTCATTTCCATTATTATATTTTTCAGCTATAGAATTTCTATTTGGTTAATTTTTATAATTTCTGTTTTTCTGCTGATGTTCTATATGTGTATATTCATTTTGCATATATTGTCTTTTAAGTCCTCAAATATATTTATAATATCTGTGTTAAAGTCTTTTCGTGATAATTGCAACATTTGTGTCATCTCAGGGTTGATTTCTACTGACCTCTTTTTGTCCCTAAGTATGGGTCACATTTTCCTATTTCTTTGTGCATCTAAGGCCTTTTGGTTGGTTACTGAACATTATGAATAATACATTTTAGAAACTCTGGGTTCTGTTGTGTTTCTCCGAAAAATTACACAAATTTTACCCATTTTAGTTGTCTTTCAAATACAGCTTTACCTCCATTTCTGATATTAATCACTCTCCACTGCCTTCAATTTAAAAAAAATTTGGTCCATATTTTATAGATTTTTTTTGTCTATTGATTACTTAAAGACATTGTTCCATTGTCTTCTGACTTCCTTTGTTTCTGCCTCTTCAAATATAAAGTAATTTTTTATTGCTAGACATTTTATATAAAGAAGCTGTAGAAGCTCTAGGCGATACGTTCTACCAGAAAGAGTGTTCTCTTTTTATGTTAGGTGGATCAGGTAAGGGACTAATCACAATAATCTAATCAGAGTTTGAGCTGGATTGAAGCTGTGTTGCAGTTTTAGTTAGACTCAATCCACCTTTAATTCTACTCTGTTTCTCAGTTATATCCTTCTAAGAGTCTGCAGGCCTCTATATTCTCTACTTTGAAAGATTGGGATATTCAGACCACACTTTATTTAGAGCCTTTTATCTTTGCTCTTCTGCTTGTGCTCTCAACCCATGTTACTTCCAAATTTGGCAAATATCTTGAGGAAGAAGAGACCAGCTGTATGTTTGTGGCAGGCCCTATTCCTCCAGTAAGACTTTGTCTCCTAAATATTGGGAGACTACGGGAGATTTCAGTCCATCTTATAAAAGCTTTCTCATCTCCTCTATAGCCCCCAAACTGAGAAAATATGCTGTGGGGGAAAACCAGCCCACATTTAGGTCTGCTAAGGTTTATTAATTGTGATGCCAGTCCTCCACAATTGCCAAAAGCATTTCTGATTTTGCTTTCCCCCAGCAAAGTCCTTCTGCTAGGTCAAGTCCAATCTTTAGCTTGTGCTAAAAATCAGCAAATGTCCTCAGGGAAGAAAATGTCTGGCAACAGCCTATTTCTCTTAGAAGGGCTTTTCCCTCTTTGGATTTAAGGTTCTTTTCTGCTTCCATATCTCCCCAGTGTTTCTTAAAATACATTTCTGCAATTTCTCTGGTTTTCAAAAGTTGTGGCATCAGGAATGATGGTCTTCCATGACCTACTACATCCTACTTAGTATTGGAAGTCCCTATAATTATTTTTAATATAAAGAAATAGCTACTTAAAATGGTCTATTAGATTCTGCATAATCTGGCTTTTCCCTGCCTCTTCAATCCTATCTCACCACCATATTTCCCTCAACTGCTCTGTTCTAGCCACACATCTTTTATTTAGTCTCTGGGTTGTGATATGCTCCCAGCACAGAGACTTTTCACATTCTGTTTCATCCCCTGAAATACTTTTCTTTCCCTTCTTTGCACGGTTAATTCCACTCATCCTTTAACTCCCAGCTCAATTGTCACTTCCCAGGAACCCTATCCCAACTACCCTGATTAGTCAAAGCCCCAATTATACATCTCACATTATGTACCTCTCCTCCATAAGACTTATTAGAGTTGCAAGTATATGTTCATTCGTGTAAACATCTGATTAAAGTAAGAAGTCAGGATCCATATAATAATTTTTTTCACCATTTGTCCCCAGCCCTTAGCTCAGGGCCTTGCACTTAGTAAGTACTCAAAAACTATTTGTTAAGTGAATAAAATATTGCTCATGGGAAATATAGTATCAAAAGTCTTCCACTAGTACCTGGTTAATATGTTCTATATGACCATTGGCCTCTGAATGGTAGACAATGGTAGATTGATACAGGGAATAGGAGGTCTTGAACAATAGCTCTTTATGGCAAAACAAAATAAAATAAAATAAAATACAGGAAACAGACCAATTAGTCCATGGAGGTAGAAAATCTTGTCACCAAAATAGGTAGCAATGGCTGATACAGTTGGGGGGTGGGCACTGATGTGGAAAATTACATTTTCATAAGGGTGTCCATAGACACCCCTAGGATGGTATTGCAGCTGTTGTGGAAGAGGGGCATGTAGAGATTAATTCTGGTGTTATGACATCTCAGGAACACTTTCAAATGGGTAAAAGTATCTTTAAGGTAACCTAGGCCAGTGGTTTGACTCAGGAGCAGGTATCTCTGGTGATTATATGCTTAAGGGTTTCATGCCAGATATGAGGCTAACAAAAATCTTGAGAGACAGCACTCTTGAACATTTGATGGTAGCCAGCTAGGAAGGTATTATGGAAGAGATAAAGTGCATGTCTACCCAGTAAATGTTCATCTTCCTAAAGCATCTTGCTAAAGCAGGTATTCCAAACATTCTCTGCATCCTGTGGTTGTCCAGAATCTTAGTAGGACATGACTGAATGTAGGTATCCACCTGCTTCCTATATAGGATCTTCTGTATTGGTTATAGCTGAAGACAGGTGACTGTAAAGATCTGGCAAGGATCTAGACCTGAAATTTTCCCATGCTAGGACTTCTAGTGTAATGCTAGATGTTGTAACAAATAGATCTCTAAATATTTAATGTATCAAACATGGCAGAAGTTTAATTCTGACCCAAATAAGAGTACAAAGTGGGTGGGTATTCTTGATAGGCAGGTGACTCTCATCCAATATGATGATTCAGGAACCCACACTATGACCATCTTTTGGCTCTGCCATGTCTTAGGGCCTTGTCATCATCTACGTTTATCCATAGAAGTGGGAAAATAATGGAGAAGGAAGTATATTTGCTTCTTAAAAGCCTTAGCCAAGGAATGGTACATATCACTTCGTCTCAAATTCCATTGATACATATAGCTATACTTAAGTCCAAGAGAAGCTGGAAAATGTGAATTAGTTCTTTGCCCAGTAAGAAATGGAAATAGGTTTGTTTTGAACAGCTAGCAGTCTCTGATATAATCACTTCATACTCTGTCTTCCAACAGAGTTCCAGAGCCTAGTAGTTTTACCTTCTTGGTCTATAAGAGAATAGAACCTTAGAAGAAGATGCCTACTTTACTACGTGTGGGCTGAGTTTCCATAGCTGACTTAATGGGTTTAGGTTGCAGTGGACTATGAGAATTGTTGTGAGTGCCAGGCTTTTATGCTTAGACGGCAACCTTGGTGGTCAATAGCTGCCATTCCTGCCAAGGGTAATTTGACCTTGGCTTGGATCACCTTGTTAGAGAAGCAAGCTTATTTTCTAAGTCCCCCCATATCAATAAATGGCCCATCGTCCTTTCAGTGCTCAAAATAGAATAATCGTTGATTTCATTCTTTCCTTCACGCCCCTCATCAACAAGTCATCTGATTTGTAGCTCCAAAATACACCTCAGATCTGCCCATTTCTATTCATTCAACACTGTTACCATTCTTAACATATATATATATTTTTCATACACACACATATATGAAAAAAATATATATTTTTTCACACACACACACATATATATATCTGGGAAAGTATATTTGTATGGTAAGTTTCTGTAATTAATTTCTTTTTTTTCCTGCTGACACTTTTTTTTTATTTCAGCATATTATGGGGATACAAATATTACGGTTATGTATAT
>VBSM01003151.1:5350451-5371184 GCA_008086735.1 Cheirogaleus medius | reverse complement strand
TAATTACTATAGCCTTGTAGTATAGTTTGAAGTCTGGTAAATTGATGCCTTGTAATTAATTTCTTAATGGTCAAATTCACCAGACACTTTTCTTTATCTTACCTGACCTTTCTGGTATTTATCACACTTTCCTGAAATTCTTTCTGGCATTTATCTCATTTTCTTGAAACTTGTCCTGTGGTATTAATGATGTTGTTCTAAATAGGCTCTTCTCCACTGCTCTGGCCTCCCTTGTGAGTCTTTATGCGGGCTGTTCTTCCTTTTCTCATCCTCTAAATGCTGCTATTTGCTTTTTCTCTTTATTCTATATGCTTTCCTTGGGTAATCTTATCCATTCCCATTGATTTCATCTACAGTTTACAACCCCCACATCTATTTATCCTGTTCAGTCCTCTTTCTTGAGCTCTAAACCCTAAATATGCAACTGTCTTTGAAACAGTTTCGCCTTGTTGTTATATAAGTACTCATTCTCAGTATGTCCCAAACTCAATTTATCATCAGTCTTCCTCATCACCAAATTTGGTTTCCTAACTGTGTTAGGTCAAATTCCCTGAAAGCTGAGCCTGAGATGGCAATTCTTGTTCAAATTACTTATTAAGAGAATACTCTCAAGAGAAAAGAGTGAGGGAAGCAGGATAGGGCAGGGGTAGAAGCTAAGCAAGTATTTGGTCTCAGCTGGAGACTAGCAACAGTATGATCTCATGGGGAAATACTGGAGCACAAGTTATAGAGTAAGTCACACCTTCGGGCTAGGGAGCTGGACTTTTGTACCATCCCCAGTCAATCTTCATAATGGTTGGGGAATGCATGGTAAAAGGGGGGATATGGATGAGACAGAAGCACATCCACTTACTATGCCATCCCTGAATTCCCTATATTCATGTATAGCATTACCACCTACCCAGGAAGCTAAGTAGAAATCTGGAAGTGATTATGGAGCCTTTTTTCTCTTTCATCCCCCTAATAATAATAATAGAGGACAAGTATTGAGTGTCCATAATATAAATTTCAAGTTCCACAGCATGGTTCTCAAAGGCCCGTGGGTTGTGGCTCCTGTACACTTCTCCAGCCTGGTATTTCATATTCTTTTCCTTGCACTTTGTTCTGGGCACCATAAACATGTTGCAGCTTCCTCAATATAACATGCTCTCACTCTCAGCCCCTCTCATCATGTTACCTCCACCTAGTCAACTCTTACTTGTCCTTCAAGACAGTCCAGATATTACCTCCTTGGGGAAGACTTCTTTGACCACCCCAGATTGACTTGGAGACTTAACATCTGAGTCTTCTCAGCATCCCATGCCCCCTTTCTTTAGAACACATTTCACAGTAAAATATAATTGTCAGATTACTTTTTTATCACTCTTCATTGAATATGAACTCTTTCAGGACAGTGATTTCATCTTGTTCATTTCTGCTTCTCCAGTGTGCAGGCCAGTGCCTTGGACATTGTGAGCACATACTAAAAGCTTCTCACATCAGTGAAAAAAATGAATGGATATAAATGGAAAGTGTAGCCAAAATTGTAGATGTTTCTTCTGAAACAAATTTTGTAAGTTCTGGCTTGATGTTTATATAGAGAAGTTATTTTAATGGGTGCTGGGTAGATGAGTATTCACAAAAAGACAACCTATTCTACCTTTTACTGTACTAATCTTCTTGGGTCACTGAGCTCCATTCTAGAGAGTCCCAAAGGAATTAGGGAGAAAGATGCAGCTGCAGCTTCAGCATTCACGTATGTCAAAAGAGATCTCGCTTTCTCAAATTTCCCTCTTTGGCCATCACATTTGTTTTCTATTGCTGCTATAACAAATTAACGCAAACTTAGTGGCTTCAAACAACCCCAATTTATTATCTCACATTTCTGTAGATCAGAAGTCTATGCAGACTAAGCTGGGTGTTCTGCTTAGCATCTCACAAGTCTGAAGTCAAGTTGTCAGTTACACTGGGCTCTTATCTGGAGGCTTGGTGGGGGAACCATTTCCAGGCTCATTCAGGTTTTCAGCAGAATTTGGTTCAGTGCATCCATAGAATTGAGGTCCCCATTTCCTTGCTGGATGTCAGCTAAGGGTGGTTACCAGCTTCTAGAGGCTGGCCACATTCCTTGGCTTGTAGCCTCCTTCCTCCATCTTCCAAAGCCAACAATGGTGTGTTGAGTGCTCATACTCTGACTTCATCTTCTGCCGTCTTCTTCTACTTTTAAGGGTTCCTGTAATAAGATTGAACTCACCCTGATAATCTCCTTTTTGCCATATAACATAACACAATCACAGGAGTACCGCTAGAGGTTGGAGATCATGGGAATCACAATTCTGCCAACCACGGACACCAGTCATAAAAAGAGTGAAGAGGTTATGTGCCCTCAACATTGGTCCCCAATTGAGACAGGACAACTGTGACGCTGCTCTCTCCCTCCCATTTCCAGATGAAAGACCTCCGTCATGAGAACATTAACCCTTTATTGGGCTTCTTCTACGATTCGGGGATGTTTGCCATTGTGACAGAATTCTGTTCCCGAAGGAGCCTAGAAGACATATTGATAAATCAGGATGTGAAACTCGACTGGATGTTTAAATCATCACTCCTGCTGGATCTCATCAAGGTTAATGGAAAAACTGAGGAAATCTTGAATTTTCCCTGTAGATTAGAACTTTAATGTTTTGGGGTTTTTTTTTCCTCAGATCATTGTGATCATTTTACTCCTCCACCTTCCTTCCCAAGGTTTGCTGCCCCCTGCACAGTCCTTTTGTTCATATCTGTTAGAAGGTATGGATATAGAAAGGGTTTGCCTCCCCTGAACCCACAATTTGAGGGCCAGCTTTTATTTTTTTTTTACTTACTATTGCCACTGGGCACTTTTTTGCCTTAAGCTATCCTTTCTTCCATCCCATTTCTCTGCCTTGTGGATGAGTACTTTCGGTGCTCATTTCCAGATTCTTTGGTGCTGCTTAACCCTACTTCCTAGCTTTCACCTTCTAAAAGGTGGCTCTGTCTAGAACAAGGTGCTGGGTCTTTGCATACTATAGATGTGGATGTGGAACTCGGCACCACTGGAAAAACTATTGGTTCTATCAGGCAGCAACTCCATTCTTTGAGTTAAAGACAACTGACACCCAAGGGGGTTCAAGGATGAGCCCATGGACTCCATGGAATGATATACAAATTGTATGTATGTCTCTTTTTATGGAGCTGATCTGGGTAATCAATGCCATCTTGAACTTTTTTTTTCTTTGAGACAGGGTCTCTCTCTGTCACCCAGGCTGGAGTGCAGTGGTGCAATCATAGCTCACTGTAATCTTGAACTCCTGGGCTCAAGTGATCCTCCTGCCTCAGCCTCCTGAGTAGTTGGGACTACAGGAGTGTGCCACTATATTTTTTTAATTTTGTAGAGACAGAGTCTTGATATATTGGCCAGGCTGGTCTCAAACTCCTGGTCTCAAGTGATCCTCTCGCCTTAGCCTCCCAAAGTGCTGCGATTATAGGTGTGAGCCACCACATCCAGTTTTTGTACTTTTCAATTCCAGAATTTCCAGCCATGAGCTTCTTGCATATTGATCACAGTCTTGATTTCTGTATGCTGGCCTAAACCTTTTCCAGAGGGCTTGAAAGGGAAAGATCTCATTCCAAATCCCTGTTAAGATAAGTGTAATTAGCCTCCTTTTAACAGAGGCTCAGAGAGGCTAAATGAAGTACACTTTGTTATATAGTGTCTGGCACACACAGTAGGTACTCAACAAATATTTCCCAGCCAATTATTAAGTGTCAGAGCTGATAATAGAATCTAAATCTCCTGATTCCTATGTTAGTACTCCTTATATTCATCCTATAAGCAAAGCCCAGTGAGTTAAGGAAGAAGCCTCTGAATGACAGTCCTCTTGGTCCCATGTTGAATGAAATCCAAACATTAGACAACCTGGGGGAAATCTTGCCCACTGTAGACTCTGCTTAGAAATACTGAAGAGTGCATGCTGTCTGAGAGCACAAGATGTAAAGCAGACAAACACAAATAGGTGTCAGGCTGTAAAATAGAGCAAGATACTTAAAAGGATTCTTAGCATAAACAGTTCTGAAATGACTGCTCTATTATATGGATGTATTTATATGCAGAATGATTAAACCCATCTGATCAAGAGACCTGGTAGATCACATTTGAATGTCATATGAAAGCAGCTAAACAAGCACAGAGACCAGTAGTACTCAGCTTTCTTTTTCTTTTTGGTTGTCTGTTTTTAATTACAAAAATAATATATGAAATTAAATTTAAAAATCAAATGATATTAATATATACTGGAAAAATACTGACATCTACTCAGCTCTTTTTCTTCATACCCCACCACCAAAGTTAACTGCTGCTAACAATTTGATAACTAGCCCTGTAATTCATTTCATGTGTATTTGCTAAATACATTATAGATGGCTTTTAAAAAAAATATAAATGCTGTCACATAGTTCTGCAACTTACTATTTTTCACTTACTTTATGGCTTAAAATTGTTTCCATGTCATTACATACAGATCTATCTTATTATTTTTAAGTGTTGCAGAATATTTCACAGCATGGATTGTACCACAATCTAGCCAGTGCCTTCTTGATATTTATGTATGTCCAATTATACACTATCATAAAAGTAAAGCTACAATGAACATTCTTCTTTTTGTCTCTTTGTGCATATATGTAAACATTTCTCTGGAGGAGAAGTAGAGTCCCTGGGTCACGAGTAGGCATATTTTAAATTTGCATACCTATAACCAAATTGCCCACCCAAAAGTTTGTACCAATTTCCATGCCTGCTACTAATAAATGAGAGTGGATTAGACCTTTTGAGGAAAATCAGGATCTCCAAATTCCTGGCAATTATATGTGTATCGATCCATTCTGTGTCTGAAATGTCAATAAATCTCCCAGTAACACAATTGTCTATACACACAGGATATGATTCCTCATCGAAGCATAAAATTTTTTAGAGCTAGAAGGGACTTGAAAACCAATTCGTGTTGTCAAAGGTTTGCTTTGCCTGCATATAAGAGAAAAAGGCTGAATTCTGGATCATAATAGCTTATGCCATTAACAAGCTCAGAAAGTGGCACTAAAAGCATAAAATAGTTAAGTAAGTTGCTAAGTAAATCTTGTTGTATCATCTGCAGGGCATGAAGTACTTACATCACAGAGAGTTTACTCATGGGAGGCTAAAGTCTCGAAACTGTGTGGTAGATGGGCGTTTTGTACTAAAAGTGACAGATTATGGCTTTAATGAAATCTTAGAAATGCTGAAACTTTCTGAAGAGGAACCTTCTGCAGAAGGTAAGCAATGAATTGTACCCCTCTGATGCACACAAAGTAACTCCAAAGTTCAAATGAAAATATGCACTGAATTAAAGCCTCGGGCTGATTTCAACACCCTACTTTTGTTGAAAATCCAGCCTTATTTCCAAGCCAAGGGACTTGAATGAAATCTGCCTGTTGTAACCTGGGCCCAGCCTAGCCTTCTGAACAAAGCCGGTGTAATAATGTTCAGTTCCTGCTGTGGCAGGATTAGGCTGTATTGTTTGGAGACCCCAGTAGCCCCTGGAAAAACTTGCTGAGAGCTAGGCACACAGTAGGTGCTCAATAAATACTTGTCAAATTGAATGGAGGGTAATTTGGCAGCTGGACCCCCACAAAGAACATTCTAGAATAGGATGTCACTAGAGCATACTGGCACTATCTCTGTCAGAGAAGAAGAAGCAAGGAGGGAGCCCTCAGCAAATAAATGCTCTATAGGTTGTACGGGATGGCTTCAGACAAAACTGCGGCCTTCTAGTAAATAAGTAGACATGCCTGCGTCAAAGTCAAATAAAAATGTAGAGACAAATCTCTAAACAAAATCTTTTATTTGAGAAAACTGAGTTGCAATTCAGGGCATACACACAGACCGGGGTTGTCTTTGGTATATTCGAAGAACAAAGAAAGATTGGGAGTTTTATTAGAAAAGGAAATGGTATATATTGTTTAGAAAGAAAACTCACTGGCACTAGGAAGCTTTTTGGGAGTGGGTAAGCTCTGATTGGTGAGTGGCGACAGTGGGTAAAACTAGTCTTCAAGTCAGGGCAGTTTGTTTCAGCAGTTACTAGGTAAAACCGGTCTTAAGGCTAAAGCAGGTTGAGAGAGAATCCCTCAGCAGGTGCTTGTGCCTCAAGTGCCTTTTTTCCCCTTCCCCAGTCTCTTGACTTTAATTTAATTGGGCATGACAAGATAACTCCAATCATACCATCAATTTTCATGCCTGTAACGTCTGTTTTGTGTTTTCGTCTTGTCTAGCACACCAGTGGCAACACTAAACAATGCCTGTAGGGGTCATAACAGGTCAAAGAAATAGGAGAAATCTGAGATGGAGGTGGATGGGTAAGAACCGTGGGTGAATGGGCTGATGGAAGAGAGGGAGGAAGAAAGAGAAGGAGGAAAAAGGAGAGAGAACGAATAGGGTTAAATACATATAGGAAACTTGGGCATTAAAAATTTTAACCAATATTGCAAGAGTGAAGAAGAGATATAGTGACCAAAAAAAAAAAAAAAAAGACAGAAAAACAGAAAACCCAAAAAAGAGACAGAGGGAGAGATACAAAGCTACAATATGTATTCATATTCTTAAAAGGATCGTTAGCATTATAAGTTTTAAAACTGCTGACTTTGCTACAAGAGAAGGAAGAAGAATGAGAGAGACACATGTGCAGAGACAGTTCAGTCATTCGTAGCATCGTCTTTGCTCTTTACAAGACATGTGGAATATTCAAATTTATGGATCATCTACCCCAACTTTCTCATTTTACAAATGAGAAAATGGAGACTCACGATTTGCTCAAATTGTGCAGCTACTTAGCAGCACTTCGAGGACTTTGATTAAGGTTTTCTTAAGCCTAGCGCCTATGCTGCAGAGATGTCGAGACCTTAGCATTTTGTCAAAATTAGTCATCTATAAAATTCACTGATTGGCAACCTTCAGACTTAAGAAAATCTGGTCTTTGAAAGGATAAAGGATAGCTGCAGTGTTTTCTTTCTTGTTTTTGTTTTTTTGTGTTTTTGCTTTGTTTTCGTTTTTGATTTTTTTTTTTTTTGGTGGACTGTCTCTGTCTCTGTCTCTCCCTCTTATCATTTCACTTCACTCTCTGAATTGCAGTGGTAACCTGGATATTCAGTTCATTCTTCACACACTGCAGCCAGAGGGAGCTTTCTAAACTGCAAATCTGATCATGTTACAGCTGTGCCTAAATCCATTGAATGGCTTCCCATTGCTCTAAGGATAAAGTTCAAATTCCTTTACATGGCTTATGAGCTGAGCCCTGCGTGGTCTGGGCCTTGCAGACCTCGCATGCTTAACTACTCCCCCTCTGTTTCTATGCTCCAGCCATACTGAACTACTTCCATTTGTTTATTTACACCAGGCTCTCCCTTACTTCCAGATCTTCACACACGCTGTGTCCTCTGCCTGGGATACTTTTCCCTTCTCATTCTGTCATGCACTCGTCTGGGTCTGGCTAAATTCTACCCCATCTTCAGGGCTCAAATTAAGTACCACTGCTTCAATAGGCTTTCCATGACCCTCTATACTTGGCTAAGTTGCCCTCTTTATGATGTTTTAGGGCCCTGAACCTTGTTGTAATACCATACTTCGGTAGTCTTACTTATTTAATTCTCCCCTTACCCAAACTATAAGCTCTGTGAGGGCAGGAAACTGGCCTGCCTCCCTCAACACCTTTCACAGTACCCGGCAGAATAAATATTTGTTGAATCAATATCAATGTATGAATGAAATAAAATGAAATAAGGGAACTTGCCTTCCTTAGATGGCAAGGCTAATAGAATCTTACAATTGAAGGGTTCTTGGAGGTCATCTGGCTCAACTTCCATTTTACAGATAGAAAAACTGAGGTTAAGAAAGGTGAGCTATTTAGTGGCCAACCTGAGATTTTGGGTCCAGGTCTCTTGACTTCCAGTTCTGTGTTCTTTTATACTATACCACACTAGCTCTTCAAAGTCAAATTTATCACCATAGCAAAGCTCAGAGTTAGTACTGGCTCAAGCAGATACAAAACAAGCCAAAGTAATTTTTATAGTTTTCCTGAGAGTTCAAGTCTAATGGTAGCTAGTGGCTCTTACTTGGTTCTGGAGAGGGGATGAGGAAAGAGGGGTGGGTTGTAAGTGTATTCATTACTGCCCACTCTCAATTATATAAGTATAGTGCAGAAAAAGCCTCATTTTAGCCATTAACAACATACATGTAAGTGCTCTCTGAAAATACTATTTGGTAATGATTGTATTTAATCACCCAGCTTTTTACCAGAGAGTTTTGCCCTCTTTTCCCTTCTTGTGCTTTTAAATGTGCAGGGAGAAAGGATGCCAGGAAGAAGTAGCTGCATACCATTTTCCCTGCTCCCAAATAGCCAACCCTGCATTCTCTCCATGCCCCCAAACCATGGTGCCTGAAACCTCACGGTCAGAAATGTATTCCTGTGACTAAAGTAGCATTCAATCTTTTCAGTTTTATTTGTAAATAGCAGTCCTCCTAGCAGGGAGACATAAGAACAAACCACTACAGTGAGTGTTCACAGACTTTCATGGGGGTGGGTGGGGGCGTGGGTGGAGGGTCAGTGGTGGCTGGTGGAGGGATAATAGCAGGGGACACTTGGAGAGCAAAGAGAGAAGGTGGGTGCATGATGAGGGGGTGAGGCTGGAATTTCTTATTCCACCATTTTGATCAGGATTGGCTGAAAATAAGAACTTCCAGAGTGGGTTTCTCCTTCCTGGGTTTCACTAAAAATTAAAATAATCTCTGACCTTTTTTGCCCTCCTTCCTGCATCATAGAAACTTGTCCCCTGGGCTCCCTTCCCAATACCCAAAATTTAAGAAGATGAAAAGTTAGCCATCACTTTCTCTTTGCCACCGTCACCCTTAGCAGACATTCTTCTCCAACCTCCCTATCTGGACATCACCCTGTTGTTTCCTCCACCTCCCTCTCCTTCACAAAGCACAGTGAGCCTGTCCCCAGCTCTGTCACTTCCTTCTCCATTGTAGCCTTCCAGTGTATCTGGTTCCTGGTCCTGCTGCTGTCACCCCTGCCCCCATTCAGGCCCCTTTCACCTCGCTGCAGCTCTTGCTGCAATAACTTCCTAGCTAGTCTTCCTGACTCCAGCCTCTCTCCTTCAATCCAGCTTGTGCAGGTTGCCAGATTAATCTTCCCCAACACAGCTTTCATCAAATCCCTCCCCAACTCCAGCACCCCTACAGCCTTTTGTATTCACTCCAAATGCCTTCATTTGGCTCTCAGGGCTTCTCACCTTCTGCCCCCATTCTTCCAGCCACCCCCTTCCCCCACTTCATCAACCCCATTTCTCATTTCTCATTATTCCTTAACAGAACCCTTCTCTTCAGCCAAGCTAATCTGCTTACCACTCCTCCCACCCGCAATTTGCTCCTTTCTGCCTCTTGTTCTTTTGCACATACTGTTCTTTCTCCCTGCAAAGCCCTTACCCTCTCAGCTCCAGAAAGGCATCCTTGACCTTCTTAACAAGCACATTTAAGATTTAACTTTTCCAGGAAGCCTTCCTGGATTAATTTGATCAGCTCAGTTTTTTATTAGTTTGAACCCGATGAAATTGCCAATATCCAACCATTTTTGACCTGCAGAAATGGCAGTTTCATATGATTCAACCTAAAACACCTTCCCCTGACTTTTGACTACTCTATTTGTATTGTTAAAGTATATTTCTTTATATATTGCTCAGGGTACCCCATCCCTGAATAATTTCTGACATTCTGACTGCCATAAACTCTGAAAGCAGAGATAATCTTTTGTCTCCCATGGGGCCTGAAATGCAGCAGAGCACACAGTTTTGGCTTTTAATAGATTTATTTCCTTGTACTATACAGCGGCCCTCATCACTATTTCTCTTGCATTGCAGGTAGGGGTGCACATGTCTGTCTTTACCACTGGTCTGTGAACTCCTCAAGGGCAAAGGCGAGGTGTGATTCACCTCTGGCACCTCCCCATATATAGCACAGTGCCTGGTACATAGTAGACCCTCAATAAGTATTTGCAGAACTGAGTTGAAGGAATTGTTGCACCTTTTTACATTGCAAGGAACAGAGGAGGCCTGGGGATCCTCTAATCTTATGGTCCCCAACCCCAGGACTGTGGACTGGGACCAGTCTGTGGTCTGTTAGGAACCAGGCTGCACAGCAGGAGGTGAGCAGTGGGCAAGTGAGCGAAGCTACATCTGTATTTACAGCCACTCCTCATTGCTTGCCATCTCCCCCACCCTGGTCCATGGAAAAATTGTCTTCCAAGAAACTGGTCCATGGTGGCAAAAAGGTTGGGAACCACTGCTAGAGAAGACCTGGAGAAAGCAAGTTGTGAATCCCTGAGCCCCGGCACAATCAAATTACCAGACACATATAGATCTCAGTAAACAGCAAATCCATGGCAACCGGTCTGGCAGTGCACTTGCCTTTCTCTGGAAACCTGCCAACTGCTCCTTGCAGGCTCGAGAGAGCAAGAAAGCAAGCACCACTTTCTCTACTTGGAGCTTCTCTGCCCTTCCCCACACCTCTGCTGTGTCTGCCTGCGTGGTCCTGGGGTGGAGAGAGTAGTATGTATTCTCTGTATGTAATTCCTTAGATGAATAGATTCAGACTCTGAGGGGGGGGGCTGGCATGCCAGTCTGTCTAATAAAAATATAAAGCAGTCAATAAAACAGCACCCTCGGAGCCCTTAAGGGCATTGCAGATGTTGCCAGTTAATCTCCCCTGCATTCATTACACAATGCTTTCTTTTCAGAGTTGCTGTGGACGGCCCCTGAACTGTTGAGAGCCCCGGGGGGCAGCAGGTTAGGTTCTTTTGCAGGAGATGTCTATAGCTTTGCCATCATCATGCAAGAAGTGATGGTCCGAGGCACCCCATTCTGCATGATGGATCTGCCTGCCGAAGGTAAGCGGAGGTGAGAAAAGGGCCCCAGGGGCCCACCATGACCCAGATCAGCAGGCTAACCCAGGCTGTTGTGATTTGCCAGAAGAGCGTTTGTACTAACAGCCTGCTGGTCTGCAAGCAGACCATGTTGTGTGCAGGTGGAACTTGGAGCCAGACAGCTTTAGGCATATGGAAGAAATCCCCCCCACCCAAGAAGCTGGTCCTTTTTCAAACTGTGACATAAGCCAAGGGTCTATAGGACCAATATTAATCCCTCTGCTTTTTGTGTGTTTGTGTGTGTGTGGTCTCCTTTATGCTTTTGAAACACTCCCTGCCAAGTATTTTAACACCCCTCCCAATCCTCCTGGATGCCAAAGTTCTCACACTCCTTCCCTGTGACATGCCACAGCCTTCCATCCTCATGTCCCATCAAGACACTTGGCTATCAGGGAGGAAGCACCAATGGATGGCAAAATCAGTGAGCAAAAGTTTGAGGAGAAACAGGATATCTGCATATTCTTAAAGTGTGAACCCACAAGATACTTACTAATTACAAATGGAAAAATTACAAGTTTACAAATGGAGGATTCTGTAGATACCACCTTAACCAAGTGATCAAGGTTACCAGTAATAAGGTATTACCAGTAATAAGGCATATCAATATCATGTACCCCCCCTAACATTATACACTGAGAAGGGCACAACATCACCTCTGTGCTATTCTCACCAAGAAAAAAATGCATAACTTCAATCTAATCATGAGAAAACTTCAGACTAACCCCAGTTGACATTCTACAGACTAACTGGCCAGTACTCATCCAAAGTATCTAAGTCATGAAAGACAGGAAAAGAATGAGGAACTATAGTAGATTGGAAGAGAATAAGAGACAACAATTACATGCAATATGGGAGCTTGACTTGGATTGTGGAACAGTAAAAGGACATTAGGGGAAAACTGATGAAATTCAAATAAGAACTCTAGTAATAGTATCATACAAATGCTAATTTCCTTTTTACTATAGTTCTGTAAGTTACTAACACTAGGGGAAGCTGAGTGAAGGGGATACAAGCAATTTTGCTATTTTTATAACTATTCTGGAAGTCTAGATTTCTTTTAAAACATAAGCTTTTAAAAATGAAGAAGACAGTAAAACAAAAACCATTTAGCTATCCTTTGCACCACTCAGGGTCCCACATCACTCTTCTACTTAAAGCCCTCCAACTGTTCCCTGTCACTTGCTAAATGAAGCTGAGACTCCTCATATGACATACAAGACCCTTCACAATCTGGCCCCTAGCCACCTCTCTAGGCTTATCATTTGTCACTCCCCACACTCCAGCTAAACAATGTGACTGTCAGTGCCCTGAAAGCACCATGGTCTCTTCTACCTCTGTCTTCATACATGCTGTTCACAATAACTAAAACTTCCTCACCTTCTCTCCACCTTGCCCCGTTCAACTCATGTAACCTCCTCTGGGAAGCCTTCTCTGACTTCTTCAGTGTGGGGTCAGGTGCCCACTCTGTGCTCACATGTTCCTATCTCCACTAGAGCACTTATATTGTTTGCCATTGTTTATCTCAATTGGACTGTAAGATCCTCAAAGGCATGAATCACGGTGTGCTTAAGCAGAGAGGTGACCCATTCAACTTGATGGTGTTCTGAGAAAGGGACAAGGACTCCCTCTGCCATAGAATGGATGTCAGCCATGTTCCAAGGGATTCATTCTCATGGAATCTATTGCACCTAGAGCAGGATGCTGCAATGGAGAAACCATTACTGGTACAGGCCGACCTGGGTCAAAGGAGCAGAAGGTGGGATGTCACAAGGAGCTGAGAAGTCAGAGGCAACAGCTGAAATTCTTTCATGGAGGCAATGGGGCACTTATTAGAGTAAGAAGCAGCACTGTTGGAGTGTTACAACCAATGCAGGGGTGGGGAGGGCACACTGGTGGGGAAAGGAAGGTTTGGGTGAAGATGTGGAAGTTAGAATTGGGGTGGCAGGAAATGGAATGAGGATGAGAAATGAGCCTGAAGAGATCGTTGGGGGCCACGTTGAAGAGCTTGGATTTTATTCTGTGAGTAGTAGAGAATCATAAAAGCCTTCTGAGCAAGAAAGTGACATGGCCAGGTGTGTGTTTTCAGAATGATTTGGAGACAGCTAGGCTGGAAGCAGAGAGATCAGCTGGAGGCCCAGTGTGGGTTGCTGGGGATATTGAGGGCTAATGACTTTCTCCTGCTGCCAGGGAGTTTTTCCCTTTGTGAAAATATCAGTCTGGCTTATCTAGACCTTTGGTCACTAATGCCTATTGGGTCTCAATAGGAAGTTTGGGAACTCCCAGGTTGAGGTCTGAGGCATTTGGAAACAGGACAGTGTAGTAAATTGAGACTGCCTGGGTTCAAATTCAGACTCTGTCACTTACTTATGACTTCAGGCAAATAACTTTCTCTATTCCCCAGTTTTCCTAGTTGTAAAATGAAAATAAGAGTGCCTATCCCCCCCTGTAGTGAGAATCTAAGGAAATAATGTATGCAATGTGTTCAACCCATAGTCTGGTATATAGTAAATGTTCCACTAAAAATGGAGTTCATAGACTAGCAACCAGGAGGATCATGATGAGGCCTTGAACTGTTTACTGCAATTCTTAATTCCCTTTGTCTAGTGACCAGGCAGGGCCCAAATCTTGGACCTGGACTGGGCCTAGGTCTGCAGAGAGGCTAAGTGGGTCTACCATGGGATTGGAAGGCTTAGATGATTTGGGGGTGGGTGAGGGGAGCCAGGTCATTGAAGTTACAGCATTAGAATTGACATCACATAGGCTGCATTTAAAACCTAGCAGAGGCAGGATAAAGCTGTGCCTAAATGATATCAAGAGTTCATTTGATTAATTTCTCACCCCTCCCCAATAGTCTGATGCAGCCTTTGCCCAGATACAATCAATATTCAGGCCACGTAAGGAGAAAGTAAAGGAGATGGCTCTTCTGTGTTTTCTCCTGACCCATCCCTTTCTTGGCTAAACCTCAGTTATCTCTACTGAATTTTGGTGCTTTTTCCATAATTTGTAAATCTTTCTCTTATTGCATCTGGACAGAAATAATACACAAGCTTAAGAAGCCTCCTCCTGTGTACAGACCAGTGGTTCCTCCTGAGCACGCTCCTCCAGAATGTCTCCAGCTGATGAAGCAGTGCTGGGCTGAGGCTGCAGAACAGAGACCAACTTTTGACGAAATATTTAACCAGGTAAGGACTCTGAATTTTATTGCTCAGAAACCATCCTCAAGCCAGTCTACCTAAGGCTAACTCCTTGGGTCCTTGCCATATTGTGGAAGGAACCTCTTGCAAAGGGTAAGGGCATGCCTCTTGGAGAAGCGGCCTGGGGGTGGCTACTTTGGAGCCCTTGGTGCTAGAGCCTCATCAGCACATCATCCAAGAGTCCAAGTGTTGGTTCTGGTGCTCCTCTGTGTTTGTCTGAACCTCTGCTCCAGAACATCTGCAATCCGTTCTAACCAACCTTTCAAAGATGGAATTGAACCACCTGTCATTTGCAAGGCAATGGCACTGGGACTGTTAGAAGATGGGTGTCATGGAATAGATGCGGCTCCTCGCAGAGCTGTGTTTGCTGAGATCCCAGGGAACTCTGGCGAGTGTACCATTTAGGTGACACCAGGTTGTTTTTGGAGGGTCAGGAAAAATATGGGATGTTTGAAAGAATGTTCAAGATGAAAGAAAGTGCAAATGGGGAGTGCAAAATCAGGAGATTCCTTAGGTTCCCAGGGAGCTACTCGAGGCAGTGGGGTACATGAAAAGTGATAACCTTTCTCCTTAAGATATTGAATTTCTAAAGAGGTTGATTTTTTTCCTAGAGGTGGGGATTGGAAGGGGCCATGGAAGAATGGACAGAATGAGCCCTGCTAAGAAAGCTAGGGTGCAGTTCCTATGTTGGAGCATGAAGTTTAGAGCTTTGTTGAAATGACAGGACACCGAAACTGAGGGGGCTCTCCCTGAGTGCTGTGTCAGCTCTGGCAGAGAGGCTTTTGAACCTGGCCGGAGTACAGCACCGAAATGCTTTATGAGTGGCAGGTATCTGAGGCGGAAAAGAGAAAGAGTTGGATTGAAAGCCTGAGGGGCCCTGCTTATGAAGTCATCCGTGTCCCCAGCTAACAATGCCTCCATTAGCCAGCCCGGCTGAGTTTCTTAAGGACACTTGAACAGGTGTTCAATAGTACGGAAAAGGCAAAAAAACCATGAAGGTCAGATTTCTAAAAACTTACCATGAGGCAGGAGAAAAAGCATTTGCCCTTGTGTTGATGCTAGAGATGTTATTTCAGAAGGCAGCAGAGAAGCTGGTGATAGATAGGAGTGCACATCATGCGACTTTCAAACAAGACATTGCGGGGGCTGCCCTCACTAAGATGCTTCAGTGGAAGTTTAGACTGTCTGATGACAAGGCGCTAGCCTCCCAACTTCCTGCGATTAATAAAGCTTAAGTGAGAGAAGGAGGAGTGGGAGGTTTGCTGGGGGAGCCCAAAGGATCTGAACTGGCTACTGAATTTATCCCCAGGACTTTGGTGGACATGTAGATGTGAACCAAGCTCAGAAGGAAACTCCTAGTGTTGGCCTTGGGACATTGGGTGCTAAGTGGAGCATGTGTGGCCCTGCTGTATAAGAGGGCTCATTGGGACAGAACCGTAGGTATCTGCTTAGCAAAACCAGCACCAGTCTTTTATTACTGTGAGCATAGCTGTGTGCATGCTGAATATAGCAGCATGGAGAGGTTGCCACTCATTCTTCTACTACTGTGCCAACCTCCTTGTTTCTATAGGTGGACAAGGTCCCAAGAAGGTGTATTGAAAATCTGTGGCATGCAGCCACCTCTAATAGATCATGGCATAGAATGGGTCAAAACCAGTTGAATAGTTCCACATGACCCCTGAAGAATAGGTACCAGGGGGCACCATTATTCTTGGACCCCATAGTAAGGAATAGATAGGGGTAGATCTTATCATGTGGATCTTAAGCCCTCTTTAAGAGGTCAAGGAACCACCCATTGTCCAAGAACTGGCAACACAGTAGTATTTGAGGATAAAGATGATTCAGTAGGTTGATTATCTAGAAGAGTAAAACAGCACTTCCTGCCTTTTTCCCCTTACCCCACCCACAATCCACCTGGGCTCAAGACCAATTTCTGTTGGCTTTGAGGTGGCTACTATCCATGTGATAGCATCTTAGAACTGAAGGAGCCTGCCCAGAGCACCTTTGCTCAGACTTGAAAGAATCAGAAGGGCAGGGGAAGAGCTACTGGGGCTGGGGTGGGGAAGAGCCCTGTGAATGGGCCAGGGTGACAATGAGGGTGAGTGATGACTTTTCCTATTTATATGTGGTTTCACCTTTCCCCCACTGGCATTTTAGAGGAAAAGATTTGTGGTAAGGGGGATTGCTCCATCATCTCTAAGTTTGGGGAATAAGCATTCCCTGGCTCCTTTTTTGTTTTACTTCCAGTTTAAAACTTTCAACAAAGGGAAAAAGACCAATATAATTGATTCTATGCTTCGGATGTTGGAGCAATATTCTAGCAACTTAGAAGATTTGATCCGGGAGCGGACCGAAGAGCTGGAAATTGAAAAACAGAAAACGGAAAAGCTTCTAACACAGATGCTACCACCGTATGTGTGAACACCTGAGGAGTGTGAATCCTTATAACAGTGTGTTCTATTAAAAAAAAAGAAAAAAAATTATCTATCAACTAACTGCTCCCTCCCCCAGTCCTGCACCCTCTCTCCTCCTAGTGGGTTTGAGTCACACCTACAAATCAAAGTAGAATTGGAAACCAAGGGAGCAGAGCACACCTTCTAATTTTTCACTACCTGTGGATCATGCTGGTCATTTAAGTTTTTGGTGCCTTGGTTTTTCTATGTCACTTTGTGACTTTGCCAGGAGATTGACCAATTAAAAGAAGGCAGTTCTTTAAGCACCTAGAGGAAAAGTAGCACGTTTGTTTTTCCAGGTCTTTTCCTCCCTTAGTTGAAAACCTTATCTGTTGCTACAATTTCCAAATTTTCCAGGGCATCTTATCATGTTGTAACATGATTGTCATGGAGGTAATTGAGCAAACTAGTCTCATGAAAAGGCAACCGCCTGGGAACATTCCCCAGGGGGCTGAGATAGAAGTACAGAGAGTTGAAAAAACTCCACGAAGGCACGGACCTGGTCTGTCTGTTCAGCGCTGTATTCCAGCACCTGGCATAGTGCCTGGCACGTTGTAAGCACTCAAAACATGTTTGCAGAATAAATGAACAAATTAATGTTTTCATCTAGGTGACATTTTCTTCCTCGTCATTTACTTGGCTGTGATTTTTAGAATAATTGTGTTCTAGCAGGTGTATGTGGCATGAAGGGAGGCCAGTGTCCTCTTAGGAATAGCTATGTCTGCTTTTCAGATCAGTTGCTGAATCTCTCAAAAAGGGCTGCACAGTCGAACCTGAGGGCTTTGACCTGGTCACCTTGTACTTCAGCGACATTGTGGGCTTCACCACCATCTCAGCCATGAGTGAGCCCATTGAGGTGGTGGATCTTCTGAATGACCTGTATACACTCTTTGATGCGATCATTGGCAGTCATGATGTCTACAAGGTAGGTTAATTAGCAGAGAAATATATAACAGAGTGAAATTTTTACATGTGGCTCATTTATGTGCATTCTAAAATTGAAGGATACAATTTTATAGAATGTTATTTAGAAATACAAATTTAAAGGGTACATCGCTTTCATTGATATCCCATTGGAAACAAAAGCCAGATAGAATGCATATTATTTCCCACTTTACAAAATAACAATTCTGAACCCAGCAAAAGACTGCCAGTCAGATTTCTTTTGAGATTTTTTTCCAGAACTAGGATGAAGAAGAGGTTGAGGCCAGAAGAGTTATTGCATGTCAGTGGCTGAGCACCCATAGTGTAGGCAGTATCGTGATAGGCACTGAAGAGGATAAAGGAGAAGTACTGGTGTTTTGTCCATAGTTGGTGATTGCTACAGAGTTCATCTTCGTAAAGTTTGTGTGGAGCACATATATGCTGTTAAAATTTGTTCTCCCTTAGGTACTGTTTTTAGACAGGAAGGAAGTTGGTATTACACCAGGGAGCTATTAGACCTGAGGCTCTTGGGGATAGCTACAGCGTAACCCAAGGCCCCCCTATTGGTTGGTCTAAGGTCTAGGGAAGTGACTAATTATGACTAAGCCCCTGCCTCCACCTTCCCCCACTCCTCCAGCCTGTGAATTTCCACTCTTTCTGTCAAAGGTTGCAGAAGATGAGTAGAGAATAGATGATTACATTCACTCATTTTGGTATCATGCTTCCTTACTCTTATTTTTATATGCTGTCTTGTCTCTAGGCAAAAAATTACTAAAAATCTCATAGCAGTGCAGGGGCATTTCCATGTTGTCTGCATCATGGATACTTGTTTCATTGATGAAGAAAGATGCCTCAGGCATCCCAAACTTTAGACAGCTCCTCTGTCGCAGGACTCAAGGTAGAGCTGGAGAATGAGTAGCTCTATTCATTGGATCCTTCACAGTAGTCTGAAATGTTCCAGCTCTCAAATCAAACACAGGGAAATATGTTTATCTCAGATTAGACAAGGCCCTTTCAGGTCAGGTAGAGAGCCTCAGGGCTAGGCCAAGCCACCTAAATAGGGTTCAGAAATAGACATCATACCTGTCAATCAGCAGGAGCTGCAAGCTAATCAAGAAGCATACATGGAAACCACGGTGAAGGAAAAATCCATGGAATCAAACTACCTGTCTTGACTTGTTCGACTCAAGCAGCCTGAAGAGAAAAACAAATCACTGAAAGCTAATTCTGTTGAAACTAAAATCAAAGATGATTCAGCATGGGCAATAACACAGCTACTGGTTTAATCAATCCAGCTGATTCTGTTCAGATAATTGTTGGGATTTTAGGAATGAGGCCATTAGATATTTTGGTACTTCTTGGTTGCAGTGGGGATTTAGTGGGCTATTCTCACGACAGAGCAGGGCTATATGAATCCAAATATGGAATCTAATTTTTAAATCTTGTTTATTAAAAACAACACAGTGCAAAGGAAATAAAAATTGAACCAGCAGTGAATGACCAAACCCATTTGTATTTTCATTTTCTTTACCTGTAAAATTGGAATCACCTCCCCTGGTACTTGATAATCTGAAATGAAAGTGAGAAGGCTGCTGCAGAATTATGATGTTTGTGATTTGTTTTCAGTTTCGGTTCTCTGCCACCACCCCCATCTCAACCAGATCCCTTTCTAAGCCTCCTCTTCCCTTTCATTGTCTTAATGCTGGCTGATGCCACCCATAATTCCCCACAGCAGTCTACACACCAAGGCCATGTATGCCCATGTTCTCTGCTTTTCTACTCTCTTCGTCCATATCCTTGGGGTTTCCGGGTGACTAACTTATCAAAGCTGAAGGGTCAACCACCAGTCTCTGATAATGGCCAACCACCAGTCTCTGATAATGGCCAGCCATTCAGTTTCTCCTCCCACATAGCATTTGCATGGCAACCCTTCCTTCCTCTGTGCAAGCTGGCATGCTTATTTAAAGGGAGGAATCCTTTCCTCAAATGCACCAGGCAAGGGAGACCCTGGATGGAAGCATGTTGAGGGACAAAGTCCTATAGGTGTAAAGGGTCATTGTTATTGGCTATATAGAAAGCTATGATGAGGAGCCTATTGCTGATTGCTAAACTTCTTTCTCTGGGGCTGAATCATACCTACAGTCCAAAGGCCGGTTTCAAGATATACTCATTTGGTGATGATGATAATGATGATGACGGTGATAGCTTGCACTTAATATATGTTATCATCCACTAGATGGCTTTTAAGTGCTTTGACATATATTAAGTTATTTAGTTCTTAGGAAACCCTACGAGGTAAGTACTGTCATTATCACTGTTTTACAGATGAGGATGCTGAAGCACAGAGAAATTAAGTGATTTGTCCATGGCCACACAGCTTGTAAGGGTTGGATGTGGGATTCTAACCAAGGCGGTATGACTTCAGTTTCATGCTCTTAACTATTGCATTCTGTGAGTGCAATTTTCTAGGAAAACATGAAATTAAACTGGATCCAAACCTGGAGTAGCACAAGTCTGGCTGGCAAATTTCATAAAAGTCCTCTCAGCTTACTTATCTTTTAGATTTACCTGAAAAGCTTCAACTTACTGGTCATCTAAAAGAGTGAGCACACTTCTGTGGGGAAGATGAGGAACATAAATTTGCCTTTATTTCCAGGTGTCTAGCTCGAACTGCCCCCTGGCAAGCAATTGAGGGCCAATACTGCTGCCCCTCGGGGAGTTAGCAGTAGGAGAGGAGGTGGGAACTGGTGGGAAAAAACCCAGTTCTCATACCCAATAGGCCTGCAAAACTAACTTCAGCACATTAGCAAGGCAAAGCAGCCAAGGGAACAGGCCCTTCCTTGTTCTTCTTTTCTCTTTCCCTATACTTACCTTAAGGCTGCCCTGGCTTATTTGCCCAAAATCCTCTAGAGAGATGCTGGCTGGGGGAGCATGATAGGCACCTTCTCCTAGGGTGCTCCCCAGGGACATACTAAGGACAGTCCTGGAAATCTCCCCTTTTACTTTCCCCAGGAATTTCTTAGAGCCTGATATTTTTTTAAGGTCAGTCAGGAACCCGTGAAGTACCTACACTTATTTCAGAATATCTAGGTGTGGGGCTGAGACATGGGTATTTTTTTTTTGAGACAGAGTCTCACTCTGTTGCCCGGGCTAGAGTGCCTTGGC